>OMNN01098716.1:10150-44445 GCA_900302755.1 Chromis chromis
CTCCAAGGCACTCGCATAGAAAAGTTAAAAAGCCTTTAATAAAGTGGCTTGGTTACATATAAACCTATAAAAACCATCAGAGAGTCAAAAAAAGCGATTTTGGATTGTTGGGTTTTCTGTTTCCTCTACTGTTCTTTCCTTATGATGATGAGCGCTATGTGATGACATGTGTTGTAAATTTGTGCTATATAAATAAAATTGAATTGAATTGAATTGAAATCATATCAGAGTATATTGAAAGAAACATGGTGAGTTCATTGAAGCACCTTTAAACTTTTCTATTCTACCTGTTTGATTTAGGTGTTAAACTTTAGTATTTCCAGTAAAACATGCCACCTTGTCATGACTCCTGATTGTATGCACCTGTATCCTACTGCAAAGAGGGCGAGTCATCACAGCGTTTTCAAAGGACACTCAACAATTGTTAATCTCCTCTAACTTGCAGAGGATGGATGGAGAAGCAGCGGAGACTTGAGGCCACGCGATCCGCTGCGAACACGGTCTGCACGCGGTGATAATAGAGCAGAATTTGTGGTGCATCATGGGGAACTGGGCACTGAACCATGACCCATAAACACCCTGCTGTTGCAGGGAGCACAACCTGTTCCAGTTCCAGATGAAAGGCAGATGTGAAGCAGAGATTACGCTCGGTGCCTGACATTCTGTCTCCCTCTTTGTGGCACATTTCCTCTGAAGTGCTCCGCGTGTTTTATGGTGTGGTTTTTGATGTAGTTTTTGTAAAGAGCTACGCGAAAACCCTACAAATAGTACATTCCATCATGGTTGTCTTTATTAGTTATAATCCAACGTGATGGTTGCATTGCGATGGATGCAGTATAGTGTCCTTTTTGCTTAACGGAGATGCAGTTTCAGAGTCCATTAAAGCAGATTCATCATGTTCTCATACTCTTTAATAAACATTCTTTTCATTTGCTTTTCATCCCTTTTAAAGTCATTTCTCCACCTGAAGAGAAGCCAGAGAGCCAAGGACTGTAACAGATCCAGGAGCAGGTTCGGCCCGAGATCTGACAGCTGATTTAACCTGCTGCTTCCAGAAGCTGAAGCCAAATGCTGCAGGGTATAGGTCAGCTGATCGGCCTCAGCGCATGTTAGAGTTTGTTCCAGAACAAACGTGATACATCCAAGAACAAAACCACTAACTCTGAGCGATGATGGTTCAGATGGTTTGGACGGCTGGATGAGAGGAAGTGATTTGTCTGTGCAAATGCAAAAAAAGCACAAATTTAAACTTTAAATTTTGTTTGTATTGTCACCAACAACAATGAAGAGCATCGAAATCCTCTTTGTTTCCTTCTCAGTGTGAACAAGCTGCTGTTGGATCCATTTACGACTGATTACTGGAGTACTGCAAATTCGAGAATTCGACAGATCCCAAGTTTTTATTGTCATATGCAGCAATAAACAAGCTATCAGTGCAATGAAAGCCTTACTTCTCTGTGTCTCTGCCTGCTGCTGTGAAACACCTGTTTACAGAATACATTCATTCACACACTCATCTGCTCATAAACACTGAGGTAACAAATGTGAATACACAAAAACAGTGTAGTGTAGAAAAAAACTGTATAAAAGATGCATGTGCAATATATATGGTTGTTACGGCCCCTGGTGGACGGATGCCTTCTGCTTTTGTGGTGGACTCTTTTGCAGCCTTTGTTATTTTGCTATTGTGTCTAATTTTGGTTTGGGAGTTTTCTTTGTTATTTTATTTTCGCTAGTTTTTACAACGATGTTAGCCTTCATTTGGTTTTATTTAGTTTTTTGATTTAGCAACACACACCAGCCCTGCCTTCTTTGTTGTATTGTTACCATTACTTTTTGTTAATTATGTCAGTATTGCTTTACCTAACCAATAACATCTAGTTTTGTTACATCTAGTTCACTCTAGACAGCTGGGTTGTAACAATGGTGCAGAGTTGCCATCGAGAGCCTGCTGACCAGCTGCATCTCAGTCTGCAAGGCCTCTGACTGGAAATCTCTGCAGAAAGTGGTGAGGACAGCCGAGAGAATCATTGGATCTCCGCTCCTCTCCATCTGGGACATTGGGCACAATCGCTGCCTAACAAGAGCCCATCGCATCTCCTCGGCCCCCACCCACCCCCACCATGGACTGTTCTACATGCTGACTTCTGGCGGGACGTTCAGCATCCGCAGCAGGACGTCCAGGTTCAGAGACAGTTTCTTCCCCCTGGTTGTAAGACTGCAGTCAAGGCAAGTCAAGGCAACGAAATTCCGTTAACATGTGCACTGACAGTGTGTCTGTAAATGACAATAAAGCAAGTCTAAGGCCCCGTCCACACGAAGCCGAAACACGTATCGTTTCCAAAACGTTCTTCGTCCACACGGAGCTGTTTCAGTAAATGTGTCCGTCCACACGAATTCACCTAAAACGACTGAAAACGATGTAAAACACATGCCAGGCCTGTTGGTGGCGCTGTGACGGCGTAACGGAAACTGGCGGCGGGACTTTAGGCGTGCGCAGAAATCTGTATACGATGTAAACATAGAACATGAAGTGACGTATTGAGCTTTCCATATGTGTTTGGTGAACACGGTGATAATGCAGAAGAAGTATATTTTGCTGTTATAGCGATAATAGGGTGACTAGCTTCAGCAGTACACACCAACACTGTACGCCGCCATAGTTGTAGTCCTGTTCTGAGTTTGGTGCATGCGCATTTATCGAGAGATGGAGCTATGACGCAAGCGTTTCAGAAAAAGATCGGATACCAGCGTCCACACGGAGAGCAGAAGTGCCGGTTTCAAATCTTTCCACTCTGGGACTTAGTTTCAGAAATGATCTTTTTCATACCCCAAAACGCTTCGTGTGGACGATACACCGGTTTGATGAACTATTTGTGCGTTTAGGCCTGGCTGCGTTTCCGTGTGGACGGGGCCTAAGTCTAAAAAAAGTCTAAGAAAAAGTTCTGCTTATACAAACTGAGGTTTGTATGTTAAATAAACAAAGGCGCAAAAGAAACAGTGTAAAATCTGTAAACTTGTGTCTATAAGTCACCATGACAACCACAAAGCTGTCACAAGAATCTGCCACCACACTAAAATGTGGTCATTATGTCACAAAAAGAATGTGATGTCATGGGACAGCATACCGGCCAACATGTGATTCATGATTTAGGAATGTGAAACACGCTCCAGTAAAGTTCCTGTACTGTTTTGATGTCAGTGGCTCAAATATTGTCTCCCTCTATGCTATGTGACCAGACAGAGGACAGACGGGGGATGTTATGGATTCAAAAGTTGTTTTAATAACTGCACTGTACTGCTACACTGATTAAAACAGTTCTATGAAGTGACAAACTGAAGCATTAAGTCTGCAAACCAGTTGAAGGAAAGGTTGTTTAATGAATACAGGAATCAGACTAAAAGCACCGCATGGCTTCTACAAGACATATTTACAACACTGATGGTAACATCTACAAGAAATCTACATCTTTTCTGTTTGTAAAAGTTCATCTTGACAAACTTTGAGAGGAGATGGAAAGATAAAATACAATAAAACTAAATACAATGCAGTACAATACGAAGCCTTTGGGGTTTGTTTGAATTTGTGCAGTCAAAACGGAGCTGAGCCATGTGTTCACTACAATCTAGAGTACAATAACGCCTAATGCAGCTTCTCATGTCACCATCTAATTGGAAAAGAATGGAAGGAAGGAGTTATTTCCTCGTTCCTCGGCTCGCTTCCTCACGGTGACTCCGCATTTTTCGGGCTCTGCTGTTTTTCTTTCATTTTCACACAGAGCACATGTTCATCAGCCGACCGTAACCACAACACCACACTCCTGATGGTAAAACCCACCATTAAAACCATACATAAAAACTTGGCATGAGTGTTACGTAATTCGTTGAAGCTTGTTTCATTCATGTATTTATAATGCACTTTGTTTATAATGTTCAAAATATGAAATTAAAATACATAGAAACTAATGAAGGAAGGTGATCAAAATGCTCTCAGCAGTATAAGGTGGTCATTTATAGAAGCAGAACATTTCATAAACCATCCTACACTCATTGTCATTGTATTCAATGTCACGCTGTCGTTAGCCTCTTAGCATAATTGTCTAAGTCATATTTGAAGGTTTTCAGAAGAGCCATCTTTGTGTAGGGCCAAACATGCCTAAGTCAAAGAGATAACTTTGGCAGATAGTGATTTTGTAATGTATCAAGCATTCTCAATCAGCAGTGTTAGGAGAGTAGAATTTGGCAGGTATCACAATTTGGCCAAAATATGACTTAAGCAATTATGCTATGAGGCTTTCTACCATTTATACACGTTTCTGGCTCCGTGGCTGTGATTAAAACTAAACTATTAACAGTCTAAGCATCCAAATTCGACTCTCTTGTGACATTTCTTCGCCGCAAACTTCATGCATTACTTAAAAAGTTGCTCGAATGAATTCATTTAGTCTTGTTTCTGTTGTTTGCAAAGCTTGTGCATGAATTATTTTTTAACTAATTCAATTATTTCTTTTGTAATCTTAGTGAGCAGTGCAGCTTGGGGCGCATTTCAGCCTCTATCTTCCTCTTGTCTCTAAGATTTCAGTTAAGGCCTCCAAATAAATCTAAAACCAAATATTACTTATTTAAAAAATGGTCAACAAAATTAAATAACTCACTAATGAACTAATTTGACTGTAACTGTTTCATCACTATAACTACCATTCCACAAGGGGGCAATGCTGTCCTGTGCATGGGTCCACACAACTGAATACAAACTGCTTTTTTTACACCTATTTCTACAGCGTTTCCATGTCACGTTCATACATAAGAGATTAATAGTATGGGATTTTTGACAAAAGCTAACCATCTGCCGTCTTTTGGTCGCGTATTTGCTGTGCAGAAGTCGTGTCTAACTAGTCCAGATGGGGTAAAAGATAACTAGCAGTGCACTGGAGTCATAATTAGGCTAATTTTCAGTCTGCTCTGCTTGTTCCCAGGCTTCTGCAGACGAGCTAATATGACTCATCGTCTACACTTTTTTGCATATAAAGAAAGTTTTAAAGACTGGTGCAAACAAACGCTGAATCCTGATCCACAACTTTAACTAACACAGACTGCTTGTGGGACTTTAAATGCACACTTGCACATTTTTCTCAGCACCCTTTTTCTCATTCATTTAGTGAAGATATGCGCTGGCATTTTTTTCTTCTCTTTTCTGTATCTTTCTCCCACTCCCTCTCTAAACAGGATGTTTGTGTCTCAGCAGTGCACCAGTGGAGAGCTGATGATCAGATAGCGTGGCTGCGGAGTGCCCGGCTCTCCCACTGCTGCGACAGATTAACTGGGATTTAAGGGCTTCCATTCGGATTCCCCCGCTAAACCAACACTGCTGCGAGAGAGACGGCAAAAACACAGGAGGTCATGCAGCCGCCGTGACCCAGAGAAGCACCTCTCTGTCACAGTTCGAATCAGCCTCGCAAATCAGCAGCATCACTCGGGTTTTTTTGCCAGAAAAAAAAAGTGTCCTAATGAGTAAAACAATATGTGAAATGGCCAAAGAGGTGTCTCATCTGATGGAGACGGTGTGTTTGCTGCATTGATTGTCAAGTACAGTTGTGTTACGACACGCCGCAAAGACGGTTGCATTCAAAGGTGATATCATTAGGCTCGGGAGACGTGGGTTTCCGTGTATTGTGCTGCTGTGCGTGTGAACTCACCACAGTTAATATTAGATGCCTGGTCGGGCAGCACAGGATCTGAATCATGGGTACAAGTTGTTTCATAACCAAACAATGTCACTCCGGTGTGAGTTATTGGAGAACAACAACTTGGCACAGACAGAAAACTTACACTGACGAGTACAGATGGGATAAAAAAGACATTCCGTTTTGTTTTGTCTTCAGCTTTTTCCAGCACACTATTATTTGATCCATTAAAGCAACAACCACTGATTATTGCTTTTAATGAACTGGGAAAAGTGTAGCAGCAAGAAACGTGCTATAATCTGTGTGTTCTGCTCTCTTCTTTCATTAATAGCTGGCCTTTACCGTTGGAGAAGAAGGAGGGAATTTCCTGTGAGACGTAACAGGCTCAAATAAAAACACAGCAGTGAAAAGATGTGTGTTGCTCTGCCCTGTCCTGTTTTAGTGTCTCTCCACCCTCCACTCCCATATCACTCTGTTCTCTGTTATCCTCCGGCCAAAACCACCTCGTTTCCTCGCGTTTACCATTACTGGGCCCTAATTCACTCCATAAGTAGCTCAGGAGTTTGAGTTAGCTGGATTCAGGTATTTTAAAGGTGTCACTTTTGAAGTTTCCGATGCGAAAAACACGCCGAGTGATTTCTGTTGGACTGAAGGATAAACAGAATTCTATTTTAGCCCGGAGGAAAGGATCAAAGGAGGTCAAACAAGAACCCTAAAAGTGTTCAACCCTCCGATCTGACTGACACAACCGATTCTCTGTTGCTAGGATTTACTTGCATGTTGTTTTTTTCGAAATGTGCACAAGAACCTGAGTGTGAATTAGGCCAGTAAGTGGGTGTCATTAAGTCAGTGACGCCCAGACACATGGGCCTTTCACGTCGAAGACTCGCCGGTGTGTGTGCACACATGTGCCATAGATGCAGCGCACAACCGGACCACTGTTCCAACCCACGGTTAATCCGCGATCATAGCCAGCCCAGTTTTACCTCCACACAATCATATGACCTGGGAGTGGATACAGGCTGTTTGAATGATTACATCACTGCCCAACGGTCACAGGTTTGCAGCTCCGTGAATCCCATAAATCATATGATCTCGCTGCTTGAGGTGTGAAACATGTTGTACATGTTGTTCATATAGGCTTTAAGCCCCGATGATGCTGCTTTGAGGAGACAGCTGAGAACACCACGGACACATAGTTTATGCTACACTTGATTTCAGTAGAACATCTTTAAGCCTGTATATTCACAGCACCAGATTACGAGCTGTAATAGATATATTAGATGAATCTGCACTGTATCATGAAGGAAATTAGTCAAATCAACTTTTTATTTTTATTTATTTCATGTAAACATATGAGTTTTACGAATTTCTAGTTAACTGAACTTAAGTTGGATGAATGAACAGCAAACAAACTTCCCAGGATGCATCATTAGAGTAAACAGAGTGGTGATTATATAAGACAAATGACAACCCACACTGTAAATCATCATAAAGGAATTTAGTAAAGTCAACTTATCTTTTCTAGTTTACTTAAAATAAATATATAGGTTTTTACAAATTTCTAGTTAATTGAACTTAAAATGTCAAAATTGTATCGTCAGACCACAGTAGAAGTGAAAAAACATGAGTTCTTATAACTCTTTGAGTCATTTTGACTTAAAATAATGAGTTGAACAGCTGAGACTCATTCAATTAAGTTTATGAAAAACAAAACTAGCATTTAAGCAAAATTCCTTGGACGCATTATCAGAGGAAACACACCCCAGAGACTACACTGCATACGTAACAACCTACATCATCGTAAATGAATTTAGTAAAGTCAACTCATCTTTTCTAGTTTACTTAATATAAATATGATGTTTACGAATTGAATGAATGAACAGCTGAGAATTCACTCAACTTATAAAATGATGTTTATAAGAAACAAAACTAACATATAAGCAGACTTCCCAGGATGCATTGTTCGAGTTTAAACTCCCCAGAGAAACCAGACATGGTGAAACATGGTGGAAACTTGCGGTGTATTTTTGTTGAATTAAATTATGGTTGTTTCCTTTAATATCCAACATAAATCTAAACATGACAAAGGTTAGTACAGAATTCAATCCCTGTAGACGTATAATTTATCTCCCTGTGAGCAGGAGCAGCGTCACAGATTGTCTTTGTACCGACTTCAGCAGCTGAGCAGTAAGTTAGGGCTGAGCAGTAGTAAGAAGAAACTCTTTAAAGTCAGAAAATGTAAAAAAGAAAGATGGTCTCTAATAATTGTCCACATGATTAGTTGATTTGACCTAAGATCTTGAGTTTATTGAACTTGTTACGACATAACGACATACAACTTTGGCAGCAAGGGGACTTATGTTTCTAGGTTGAATGAACTTAAATTGATTTACAGAGCAAATTAAGTAAAAAAAACCCACACTGTAGGAAAATCTATCTCCTTAGGTTGTGCCCCACTCAATTCTGATTTCTCAAAGTAGTTTGTTAATTTGCCATGAAGACACGTTTCTCTTTCAGTCCTCTGAGGCTATATTTGAACTGAAATGTTCCAAGTTAGCAGGAATGCCAAGTGAGCGAGTGCCTTCGTGGTGACGGTCTCGTAGAGCTGGCAGTCCACTGAGAAGGTCACGTCTTTATCTTTTGGTCCGAGTCCACAGAAAACAATCCATCAGTGTGAGAACTGCAGAGAAAACATGAAGCCCAACAAGCCCTAAACTCTCTGAAAACACAAGTTTCGGTGTGTTTTATTTCACTTCATCTTGATAAGACTTTGTTCCTGATGAGTTCGGCCTGATGAACCAAACAGCACTGAGGAATGTCATAGTATACCAGCACTGGAATATGCATGCTGGAGACAAAGTCAAACCTAAAAACACAAGATAAGGCGCCTTTTTAATTTGCTAAATGTTTTAGAGTCCATAGACTTTGGACTGTGTTTAAGAAGCGTGTTTCATAATAGTGGTTTGTACAAGTGATGGCAGCGCTGGAGACATATGTTCACTTTCCTGTGTTAGTGGTTTGATTGTTTTCTTTGAGACTCCAGGGAGAACAGTCCAGAGGTCCAAGGCGAGGGCAAGGCTGCAGCAATTGTGTGTGTGAGTGTGTGTGTGTGTGTGTGTGTGTGTGCATGAGCCTTTGCAAATGCCAGGTTTACTTTAGTTCTGTTGTGGAGATGTTGGGTTTGTGGTGGGCCAGTGTAGTGGCTGAAACTCTGGAAAGGATGATCTCACAAGGCAGACAATTCCTCAGTGTTTATACAGAAGGCACATAAAACGCAGGACAAACCTGGATCTAACACACCACCGGCACCGTTTGCAGCCCGCTTCATTTATTTTAACACCACATTCCCCCCCGTCCCGTGTAACCCCAGTCCACCTCTTCCACCCCCTCTCTGTTCCCTTGTTCCCTTCACACTCCATCAATAAACAAACCCCGGCTATCACAGCCCCCCCCTGTTCTCATCCACCGCTGAAGCGTGCCACTGTTGGACCCGTCAGGCAGCACCGGAGCTGCCACAGAGCAGCTAACAGGGACGGGTGGACAGATGTGGGACGGCTGGTCGACTGGGTGGGAGGTGGAGGAGACTGCTGGGATCTCAGCGACGTGTTGGACCGTCATGTGTTGGATTCATAAACACAGGTGGACTGAAGCTCTGCAGGCCGGAGGCTCCAGTGAGTCACCAGATAAACGGCAGCAGCAGATGCCCTGCAGATGCCCAGAACCTCTGGGACAGATCAACTGTACAGAGGCTGAAAACGATATCAATCATCTCTGTGTGGCTGTTTTGCAGCTCAAAGCTCCATGTGGGGAACAAAAGGTGCCCTTAGACCTGTGTGTCCATCAGGAAAACCCAAAAACTGTGCTTAAGTGAAACTATATCACAGTGTATGAACACTCCAGTAGAAGGAAAAGACAGAATTAAGTTTTTTTTTCACAAGTTCAGTCAAAGAACAGAAATATTATCAACAAACTCAGCTTAAAAACGACTTCAATAACTCATTTGTAGATTGAAAGGGAAATAATCAGCAAACGTGGCAAAAATTCACAAGTTCCAGCTTTTCAAATGTGGATTTAACAAGTCTTTAATGATATTAAACTAAAATGGTTTAGTATTGTCGGTTAGTTATTTGTATTTGAATATACCAACTTTGGCTATGTGAAAGTGGGAGAAGAATTTTATAGACCAAAGCAATTAACTGAGAAAATATTGTGCAGATTGATCATGAAAATAATCATTTGCTTCAGTTCCAGGCGTCTGCACATCAAAGTATTAATGGTATTAAAATGCTGGTGCTGCTTTATTCTTCTTCATAATGTTTGATATTTTAATGCATAACAACACATAATAGTTATTATTAGTAGACTATTATATATTTCGTATAGAAAGCTGTCAAGAACATCATAATCTTGCATAGCAAAGAATGGTCTAGTTGCACCTCTGGCTTGTTTCTATTTCTTTAAACCATCATAATCTTACTGGGTGGAGCTAAGCCCAGGATGCAGCATCAGAGTCCCCTAACAATAGTGACAGAGGAATTGTTTTGGTGCAACATTTACATGCAAGGAGGTAAGTATTGTCATTAAAATGTCTAATTTATTGTTTAAAAAAAACTACCAAAAAAAAAACTACTGGATGATCCAAATCTAGAAATTTTCATTGTTTAGGTCACTGCTCAGAGGTTGTTGTTTCCTGTAGTGAGGAGGATTTTGAACACATAGATAGCACAAGGGGAGGAGAAAGTTGCAAATAATGTGCAGCCAATGGCAGACTTATACCCACAGTCAACATTTGGTGAGTCAGACTAAGAACCTCAAAACTGAAGTCAATACTGTACCTGAATAAATGTATTTAGTCACTTCACATGCATGGATAGATTATGAGATTATGATTTTGGAATCTCATTGTAGCTGTTTGGCATCACTTTGTGGTCATTTAGCTGTTTGGTTTCCATCAAGAAACATTTCTAAACACTTTGGGGATGCCTGACGTCCGTGGCTGCCAGCTCCCATTAGGCCCATTTAGAAATATATTAATGTGCTCTATTTGTACTATTTGCAACTTGTCACCAAATACATGGAAATAAAGGAATTTATTTACCTAAACTCTGGTGGATCTTCTTAAAATGTCAGGCAGGCTGAACAGATCAGAGGTGTAATAAAGACTCAGACCTATACTCTTACAATGTTACAATGTTACAATTTCATTTGGCAGACGCTTTTCTCCAAAGCACTCGTACATCTTTGAAAGAGCAACACAAGCAAAGATAAGCAAGATAAGCAAAGTTTCAATGAAAGCATTTAAATCACCTAAATTAGGTCAACCAGGTAAACATCTTCACGCCATTCACTTTTTCACACAGTACACATGTTGGTGGGTTTACATGGTGGAGTTGACCTCTGCTGGACCCCAGTCAGCTGTCACAGTGGCCACGTCTAATGAGATGTGAAATGTGTTTTTAGCCTTTATTTTGTCCAGCATGTCTCTGGAGCCGGGGAGCTTTAGGGCGGCCGCGCCCGATGGCCCGCCTGTCTTATTGCGGTTGCTGGTTGAGCGGTCACCATGGCAGCCTTTACCACCTCTGCAGATCTCTATCGAGCCTTTCTTTATGCGGAGCATCGCTGTGTCACACAGACCACAGAGCCCACTGTCAGCGAGAGGCTGGTCGCCCGGCTGATCGCCATTCACATCGTAATTCATTCACAAACATGCACCATTCATCCCAAACAGCCACTACAGCAGGTCACATGCTGGGAAAATGCCTCTGGACAACGAATGCACACGTGAACATGCACACTGACTCTAACCTCTCTTAGGTCAGCACAGATTATAGAAAAATGTCCCTGTGTTTATCTGGTAAAATTCTTACATTTAACGACTCAGTGAGAACACCTACTGATGGATTAATGGACTGAAGGAATAAAGCTCCAGTTTAGCCACTTAGTTATTAGAAAAAAGTCTGGAAATTTCAGAGGAATTAAAGATTTATAAAAGAAAAGCCAATAACACACTGTGCTGACAATAGTAGTAATCCAACCTTTATTGATTCCTTCTCTGCATTTGACCCATCCTCTTCAAAGTTAACTTTAACTATACATACTAGGAGCAGTGGGCTGCCACGGTGCAGCACCCGGGGAGCAGTCAGGGGTTAAGGGCCTTGCTCAAGGGCCCACAGTGGTGGTGACTGGGACAAGCGGTCGCTCTCACTTTCCCACCTCAACCTCTTACCAGTCCAGGGACTCGAACCGCTCATCCACTGTTACAAGTTCAAAAAATAAGAAATGTGTGAGTGAAAACTGCAGGATCTAGTTAGTTACTTTTTTTTTCAATTGCATAACTAGAAAGTGTTTGGAAAGTCTGTTAAAAATGTTATTGTCCTACAAATGTGATTTGTGGTCAGTCAATCATTTTCTGAAATTGCAAAAACTTTTCTCATTTTCATAATATTTTATGGGATTTAAAAGCTTGATGGTGAAATAACAGTTTTGTATTAGATTTGTAGAATGCTTGTTTTCATGAGGACGTGGTGGCTTTTTGTTTTTAGCATATTTTTGTTTACGTTTCATATTTATCCTGTATTTATGTAAGAACTAGCTAACATTTTGGGAAAATACACTTATTTACTTTCTTATTAAGAGTTTGATGAGAAGACGCATTCTACACTAGTAAGGTTACAGTTAGCAGCTGGTTAGCTTAGCTTAACTAAAAGACTAGAAACAGGGAAACAGCTAGCATGGCTCTGCTAAAGTGATGAATTCACCCACTAATTAGCATTTTATGTCATTTAATTCTTAAAAAAAAAAAAGAAACTAAATAAGCACATCACACTATTCTTAAAACAAAAACTGAAACTGACCTTTGCTTTTAAATCTATCATGTGTATAAGTACTTTTGGTATAAGGCCAACTATGTACAATCCTGTTTGAAAGTTAGCAAACCCTTTAGAATTTTCTATATTTCAGTATAAGTATGACCTAAAACATCATCTGCTTCCTTAAAGTAGAAACAGAAGAAGCCAGTTGAGCAAATAAGACAAGAATATTATACTTTGTCATTTACTGATTGAGGAATTTGGCATCTGTAAGGGGCCAAAGTATGTGAATTTTTGCTTTCAGTCTCTGGTGTGACTCATTTCTGCAGTAACTGCAACCAAACATTTCCAGTAAGTGTTCATCAGTCCTCTACATCCTCTTTACAGAACAGCTTCAACTCTGGAATGTTGGTGGGTTTCCTGACTCGAAGCTGCTCACTCCAGGTCCCACCACAACATTTTTATTGGATTAAGAACCGGACTTTGACTTGGCCATTCGAAAATTTGAACTTAATTCTTTTTTAACCACTTTTTTGGAGAACAACTTGTGTGCTCAGGGTTTTTATCTTCCTGCAAGACCCACTTTCTGTTGAGATTCACTTCTCAGAATGATCTCTTGACATTCACCTTTGGAATTTGCTGGTACAATTGAGAATCCATTGTTCTGTCGACGATAACAAGCTCTCTTGGCCCAGATGAAGCTAAACATGCCCGAACCATGATATTGCCACCACCATGTTTGACAGACGGGATAAGGATCTTATAACCATAGAGTTTTACTTTGGTCTCATTCATGCAACAAAACATTTTCTGGTAGTGTTCAGGCTTGTCCACGTGAAACTGTGGATGAGCAGCAACGTTTTTTTGGTGTTTGGAAAGCAGTAGTGTTCTTATGATCCTGCCAGGCACCCTTATTTGATGGAGGCCTGAACATTAATTAGTCAATGTAAGAGAGCCCTTTAGTTGTTTTCATTTCTGACCTTGTTAGATATTGCTTGTTTTTAAAGTGGTTTTGTTGGTCTACCACTCCTGGGGAAGGTAACAATGGTCTTGAATTTCCTCCATTTGTGCCCAGTCTGTCTGACTGGTGGAGTCCAAAATGTTTAGAGAAAGTTTTTTTTTTTTTTTTTCCAGTCTGATTGGCATTAAAAACTCTTTTTTTCTGTGGCCTTCATGTGTTGGGAAAGCAGTCTTTGATAGATCCCTGCTCTTTTAGTAAAACAGGGCACCCATTCACATCTGATTGTATTACAGATGATTGAAAACACCTGACGCTAATTTCACCCTGAAATTGCTCTAACTGCAGAGGTCCACAAACTTGTGCAACTCACAGATATGTAATATTGGATCATTTTCACCACACAATGAAGCATAAAAGTGTTTTGTTTACTTGGGTTCCTTTCGTCAACCTTTAAGACTTGCATGAAAATCTGATGTTTTAGGTCACATTATTGCAAGAACCACTGTATATGCATGTTTTGGCCTATGTATTCTAGTATATATATGTCTTTGTCTTAGGAATTTATATTTTGGAAGATCTTGTCCTTGTACCATGTTGTGCCAGTGGTTACCATGGAACTTGGTAACTTAGTACCAATCAATCAGCAAGGAAGAAAAATACGTGAGCACGTCTTTGAAAAGGTTGAAGTGATGCTAAATCTGCACTAATGGCATCTGGAGATGGAGCCTGGTCTATTTCTGTCAGTGGGTTAGTTCTTTCTCAGGCTCCTGCTGCATTTTTGCTGAGGAGCTGAGGGGGTGCGGGGATGGGGAGAGGGTTTCTCTGGACTCCCTTGCTGCTGAGGTGGATGTTGGGGAGGGTGGTGGGCGGTGTCTGCTTGGGGTCAGTGGAACATGTGTGCAGCAAACACACCGGACTGTGTGACAATTTAGTCCTCGTCTCGGGGGGAAATGCAACTTTGACCTCATCATACAGAAGAGCAGACGGACAAATCGCAGCCAGCCAAGACATACAGGAGTCTGAAAACAGGATGCATGTAAAGGGACGCGTGTGTGTTGTTGTGTGCTGCAATCAAACCTCTTTATGTTTGTGTTTAGAAAATAAAGCGCGGTGCAAAGGAGATATGAAAACAGAGCACACAAAGTGAACAGACATGCATCATGCCCACGAAGAAACTCATTTGTCTTGCACACACACAAACACATGTGCACACACACAAACACACACACACACAGGATTCTTTCCCAGACATCAGAGAGGCAGTTCTGAGAAAATCGGGCATTGAGTGTTTACACAAGCGAGGTCCAAGTTATTTTTAACATATTTTGGCAAAGCAACTGGCTCGGGGTCTTTTTTAGCGTATAAGGCCCCCTTCCCTAAAGAAAATAAATAATGCCGTAAAGATGTGGACATCCCGAGTTCCAGGCTGATTGTGTGAGAAAAGAGGCGGTGACATTTTAAAGACGATGATGAAGAGTTCAGATGTGGCGCCGTGTTTACGAGGTCCAGAGTCATTTCACGGGTTTTACTACAAGTCTTAAATTGTGATACTTAAATTAACCAGGGATGGATTTTGTAACATGAGTAATCTCAGTCTCCTGGCTCTGATTGTTAATAATTTCCGAAACATTTTGTGAAAAAGACTCAGAAATTAGACACTATTTATGCAGAGCTGCTAAAGGCTGATTGAGAGATGCAAATCAGACGTCTCTTGCTGATAGTTCCTCTGTCTGCTTCCCTCCTGACACCAGGATGACGTTGAATCTCTTCTCTTTATCTTCCTGTATCCTTCCTTATATCCCTAAATCTTTACCTGTGTGTATTCATTTCACAGTTATCTATGCAAAAGAGAGGACTCAAGAGAGCGTAAACATCATTTCTCTGTTCCGATCACTCAACTTACCATGAAAATACATTTTCTGTCCATCTGTCCTCCATTTATTGTTCCATCTGTGCATGCTTTGATGTTGCTATTTCCAGCTGAATGCAGATAAAAGCGTTATCTAAAAGAGGCAGCGAGGCAGTTCCTCAGACGAGCAGTCACCTTGTGCCCTTAAAGATTTCAGAGCTCTACTGATAACCTCACCAGCAGCTCCACGACTCCAGATAAACTATCAGCCCTTTGGAACTCTGCTCACGACCTCCTACAATGATGCAGTGTGTTCCGTGCAATCAAATATGCGATGGCCCTGCAGATACAGAAAGTGTTGCAATAATCTGGGTTTGTTGGGGCTGTTGCTGTTATTATGACATGCTCGTGGGATTTGCTAAATAATAAGCTTCTTTTATGTGGCACATTTTAGAAAACAAGATGTAATATGCACTAAAAAAAACACACACACAAAAGCCAAAAAAATGCACATAAAAAACAGAAGGTGTAAGATTAACAGTAAGTGAATAAGAAATACTACTGTGGTAAATAAAGTAAATGTTTCTAAGTAAAAGCAAGTTTGAAAAGTTGAGTTTTTAAATTTCCTTTACAGCATCTGATTAAATCTAATCTTAAGACTGGGGCCTTATTAACTAAATACAACATGATCGCTGGCTTTGATGCTTCTCAGAGAAACAGTTATGGTGAGAAAGTCAACAGAGCTCAGCGATCTGTTCGGAACATCGACAGATCAGAGGTCTATGGTGAGGTGATGTGTGGAGTAATTTGCAAATGATGCGACTAAAAATCAGTGTTATAGCTTATAAACTGCCAGTGGAGAGGTTTTGGTATCTGAAGAACTTTTGTACTCATCGTAGTTTTGGTTCTGGATGCAGAGTTTTGAAGTGGATGTAACTGTGTGTCAAAAAAGCATGAATGGGTTTTTAACCATTGTTCTGTCATAGAAATGCTGTGATGTTTAAAGAACCCCTCCAATAAAAATCTAGATGGTGTTTTGTTCTTTTTACCTTATTAACATGTCCATGCTGTTGCTCTTCATATCGGGCTTTTTTATCTGCTAAAAGACACATCATAAGCAAAATAAGCACTCAACACCAAGACTGAGATATTCCACCTTGAAGCTGCTGTGTACCGATGACCGTTAAAAAACACAAATTCAGACTGCCAAGGTTTTATATGTAGCAAACACTTGGGCGGCTGTGGCTCAGGTGATAAAGTGGGTTGTCCACTGATAGCAAGGATGACGGTTTGATCCCCGGCCCCTCCACATGTCGAAGTGTCTTTGGACAAGACGCTGAACCTGAAGTTGCTCCCAATGGCAGGCAGGCACCTTGCATGGAAGTCTATTGACATTGGTGTGTGAATGTGTGAATGAGAAACACATTGTAAAGCGCTTTGGTACCACTAAGCTGCTATATAAGTGCAGACCATTACATAGGGAGCCATCTTGTCATCTTAGAGGGTGACGCTTTCTGTACCATTATTCTTCTTCAGAGTCAGTTTCCAGTTTGAACATGTGTGGCTAAATACAATTGCAAGAAAAAGTATGTGAACCCTTTTGGAATTTCATGGTGTCCTGCCATAGACATCCTGCTTGTTCAATGTTTTACGTATGTAGACTCATGAACACAGATGTTAGCCAGTTCCAATGATGCCTTCAAATCTTTGGCTGTCACTCAGGGTTGTTTCTTTACCTCACTGATGAGTCTTCGTTGTGCTCTTGGGGTCATTTTGACTGGTTGCCCACTTTTTGGCTGAGTAGCTACAGTCCCAAAGAGTCTCCATTTGTAGATCTTTTGCCTAACTGTAGACTGGTGAGTTTCTAAAGTCTTTGAAATCACTTTGTTACCCTTTCTATGTAAATCAACAATTCTTGATCGTAGATCCTCTGAAAGCTCTTTAGGCGAGGTATGGCTCACATCAGCGTATTTTTCTTGTGCGGAGCAGATTAAAAAAGTGTGAGTGTTTTTTATGAGTCAGAGTAACTCTAGTCCACACCTCCAAACTCATGTTCTTAACAGGACTCCAGGTATGCTAACACCTGACTACAATTAGCTTTTTAGAGGTCCTTAACTCAAGGGTTCACATACTTTTTCCACAAGCTCTATGAGGTTTTTATGGTTGTTCTCAATAAAGACATGAAAGATCAAAAAAAATTTGTGTTTTTATTTTAGGCACATTATATTTGTCAATACCCTTGACTTAGATGAAGATCAGATCACATTTTATGTCAAATTAATGCAGAAAACCATGCAATTCCAAAAGGTTCACATACTTTTTCTTGCAATTGTAACTCTGCAGAGTCGTAGGTGAGCTGGTATGCTTGAGTTGCAGAAGGCTGAAGAGTGGTGGATGGAAAACGAAACAGGAACTTCATAGAACTGCACATTCTGAAGGAGGCGATGGTGTATAGTTACATCTAAGCCATTATAAGGGGCTATTTTCACGGAAACTTTTAAATATGTAACTTTGGTACACAGAGATTAGTTTCTAGGGGAATAATCAGTGACCAGAGCAGGACTTGAAATGGTAAAAGGACCCTTAAAAGGCATTCAGAATGTGTGCTTTAGTATTTAACCTACTATGAGATGTTTTTATTTTGCCATTTCTCCCAAAAGCTGAATCTTTGTTTGGTACTTTTTTAAAAACTATAACATTTTAAGCCGATCAGTCATTACTGAAATGCAATCTGCAGGACTGTCAGCAGGACTCAGATGATCAGATAAGGCAGATATATGGAGCTTTGTGTCATCTGTATAGCAATGGAAACAGATGACAGAACCTATTAGCAGCATATGAAGGCAGAAAAGAACAGGGACCTGGGTGAAACTCTAGGGAAATATTTATTCTTTCTAGACAGAATTCCTCCAAGTAAATATAGTAGCCTCAGCTCGTTTGTAAGAACATTTAAAATAGTGCAAGAGAGCCTGGCCAAAGCTTCTAACCTCTCTTTCTAACCTTTATAGAGCTCTTATGTCCTTACTGTCACAGTGATCCATTGTGTTGTGGACCTGTTAAAATAAAAATCCTGCAGCGACTAGTTTATACCCTTACCGTTTTTCCTTTGCTTTACCTTTGGTCTGAAGCATCCAATGAATAATATCTATTTTTCCTTCTGTTTTTTCACTTTCTTATAAGTTTCCTATGGTGAAAATCCATTTTGATTGTGTTTTGTGATTGTTATAAACTTGAAGGTGTAAAATATAAGCTGTTAAAATATGAAGATTTACTTCTGCCATTCCTCAAACCCCCTTGCAACTAGTTAGCCTCCCAACTTTAAAAATGAGTATCACCACAAACCAATAGTTTTCAAGCTCATTCTTTGTATAACTTCGCCCCCTCACTGCTTCCAAGTGAACCATTCAGAATGAGCAGCTGCCTCACAGTCCAGCAGCTTTATTCACTTTCTAGAGCTGCTTGTGCTAACTCTGAAATGTCTCAAGCTCACCAGATGTTCTGTTGGCTGCAAGAGTGAAAACAAGACTCCTCATGCACTCCCAGCGTTCAAGGAACTGAAGACCCAGTGGATTATGTTTGTTTTTGATAGCAATATCACTACAACAATAATAAAAAAAATCCTTAGTGTTAGTCCATTGTGCAGCTAACATATAGGTTTCACTTAAGCACAATAGGCAACATGAAAATATAATAACCCACCCAGTCCTTGTTTATTGGTTTCAAATCGACCTAAAAGTTTCCACCATCTCTGAATGTCTCTTTGCTTTATAGTTTCCACAGAGGTCTGACCTGTGGGCATATGATCAAAGCTAATGGTAAAGTTAGCAATGTTAGCCTCACAATAGGCTAATACTGCTAACTTTACTATTAGCTTTGATCATTTCGACTTTTAGGTTGATTTGAAACCAATAAACAAGGACTGGGCGGGTTATTATATTTTCATGTTGCCTATTGGGCTTAAGTGATGTCAGGTGGTGTTTATGTCTGTTAGCTTCTCTTTGTTTACAAATATTGCATTTTAATACAGCCAAATTCCCTATAAAACTGTTCATAATAACATATTTTTTCTGTTTCTGTTGTCAGAGTGAATAAGAAATAGTGAATGCATTCCATTAAGACTACATGTTACTTCGTTTACCAAGCTGTGGCTCTGCGCCGCTAAAATACTGATTTCATAACCGCAAAATCGTCTGACAAACTCACCGAGCACACGAGTTAAAAACGTCTGTACTGCGAATTCAGTGATAATCATATCTGTGTCGGCTGTTGTGCTTATGGGACTTTTAAAAACCTGTTCTGATGTTTTCATAGATACTAAGCATACTACCGGGTGAGACCAGACCATCATCACAGCATCAAACACCCTGGCATCCTGGAGCACGACTGCTGCAGACATTTTCTTTGCATGCATTTTTCCTTTTTTCTCCGCGTTGTCATATATGTTGTATTTCCGGATTTGGAGCTTGTTTCCCAATGTTTATGCTTTCACTTTTACATGTGCTTCGTCCTTAGGGGTAATAATGGGACCTCTAAAAACAGCTGAACATCTCTGACAGAACAAATCTAATCTAAGTATGTTCTGGATCCTTTGACTTAAATAGGATAATGCCACCAAACTTTGATGATGATGGGGTATATTGGGTTCTCTTATCCGTCTTTAGCACATATTATTTGGTGTTTTACATATACAATCTATTGTATGTCCATGTCTATGTTATGTCAGTTTGCATCATGAAAAAATTATTAGTGGGTGTGGGCAAACAGCAGGAGTGGAGGGCAGTGGGGTGACGATGTGAGAGGCCTTCCTTTTCCACAGTCACAGCTTCTGCTTCGTTCCCACTACACTTAGCATTCCCAAACATCTAACTCACCCGCCCGTGTGTGCGTCAGTACACCCTGACTCACAATGATCCTGTACACGCACACACACATGCAGAAACAGCCACTAATGGCATCACTGTTACATAAACCTACATGGAACCTTACTACAAGGCCAGTTTTTCATGATCTGGTGACCTGCAGCAACATTTCCTCTTTCCAACACAGCACCAAACATCCAGGAAGTCCGTACCCAGCTTGCAACAACAACGAGCCAAGGCCTTTGGGGTGTTTTCACATGGTTATAAATGGGTTGTCAGAGTGTCTGTACATCTCTTACTACTCAGGGTAAAGTCAACAGCTCTGGGGGTCATTCATTAATCCGCAATGCCTCGCGCTGACGTTTGTAAGAGGCCTGGACTGCCTGTAACCTCTCACAATCAGTGATACCACAGGGACTGCATGGAGAAAGAGAAAGTCTGTCTGCTCCGACGCTCCTCGGTGTGCTGCTCTTTCTTTCCTCTCGTCATCTCCTGTTCTTTTTTATCAACATTTGCTACACTGTCAGTCTGCGTTAGCCAGTAGTGCCACCCATCACAGGCTCAATTTCTGGTCTGTCCGATTCTTTTCCAGCCCTTTTGATCCAGCAAAAACAAAAAGACAGAAGCGATGGACACTTTAAAAAAACAAAACAGTCATCAGCAAAGAAAAACGAAGAAAAGAAAACAAAGCAACGCCCCATTCATTTAATTTGGAGCTATTTCGAGAACCTTTCCCAACGTATCAGATATTGATGGCCGCTTTGCCTTGGCGGTGAATCAACACTACCCTCAGTGATTGTAGAAAAAGATCCACTACTCTTCTCTAAAATATGTGCACAAAGTTTTGTCTTTTATATTCTCAAACTATCTACTACTGTATACTACACCGGCTACAAATCAGTGAAAAGATTGAAATTAAAAATTCATCTTCAACCCAAGAAACCTGACGGGGTTAGCAGCTATTCTCCACGATCTTCCTTAGAATATGGATCGCTACGACCGCATGGAATTAAATAGATGTTAAAATTTTTGCTGAAAACGTCTGGTGCACATTTGCTTACAGGTTGAGACTAAAAGTTGCTCCTTGACTTCAACAGCTGTTAAAACTTTTCTGTGTCTTTTGGTGTGTCAGATACACAAGCCATTAAACAGGCCAGGGGATTCTGGCACCGTGTAGTTCCTGGGCCACCACTTATTTTGCATTCTTCAAGTGTGACGGAAAAAAAGTTGTTGTTCAAAGGTCTGTAGCTGTAAATCAAGAGGTCTTCTGCAATAAGTCTTTCCTCCTCTTTGTGGTCAGAGTTTGAGACGATCTCAGTATCCATGAGACTTGTCAAACTTCACTGGATTCTCCAACCATGTGTAGATTTGTACTCCATGTCAAAAGCAGTGATTACTTGAAGAAGTCATCCTGATGTACCACACAACAACTGCTGGTGAGGGCTGATGTACGTCATGTTTGTGGATGGTCAAAGTTTGTAAAAAGTCACTGATTTTGTAAACCGTATGGGGGAAGTGAAGAAAGCTTAAAAAAGCAATGCTGCAGCAGAAAACAAAGATCAGACAAATTTTTTGGGTCCCACCCCAATCCCTTTGGCTCAAAACTGAGTATTCTGAGTGTCTGACTGCAACCTTCTGCTTCTTATAAACAGGAAAAGTGGGGGAAAGAGAACGGGAATACATGCAGTGATGAAATAAAACACCTGTTGTTTTCACAACCAGCCTGTTTTCCTTCAAGCATGCGGTCATAGACATAGAAATTGACAAAGTGACCCAGTTGCAGAGTGGTTGGTGGGACCAGGATCATCTTGATAAGTACTTGGTGAAGGTGTGACAACTATTGCGTTACCTGCTTTAAACATGCCCCACTTCTCCTGCTGATCCTTCTGCAACAACAAAGCATCCTGCAGATTGACCTAAAGACCCAACCTGCTCCTTTAAATGTGGATGCAAATTCATTGGCTACAGATGACACCCACATATACAGCAGCATCCCAGCATCTTTTTTTGCATAAAAGGAAGTGAAAATATGCAACTCTTCCCTTCTCATCCATTCTAGTTGGCTCCAATGGGAAAGGTCTGACCTATCTCACACTCTACAGGACCAAAGGGACCCAGTGAGCCTTTATGTGAGCATAAAAAACAATGATTCATCAGATCCCAGATATAAAATGGATTCCAACTCCTTGACCTGTCAGTGGAAGAGATGAATCCCAACACACACTGTGAGTCAGATTTAGTCCTCTGGGTAGAGTGACATAATCTGGAGTTGACGGTAAATACTGACAAGGAAGACTGGGGTGTTCTGGGGTGAACATATACTAAAATAATGCACTGGTAAGGTATCGAAAAACCCAAATGAAAAACATGAAGTTGGGAAACAGGAGCAGACAGGATCAAAAGATTAGGTGTGTGAGGCCATTTGGAGATGATTCAACTTAATGCAGGCACATGAGGCCCTTGGGGCAAAAACTGCAACATGTGTTTGGGCAAGTAAGTGCTGCAATTTTATGACACATTGGAACAGGCAAATTAAGTGCTCTTCCCTGTGATACTCAGCAACAACAAAAACTGTTTGACCTACAATTGAAAAGTCAACCAAATCCTTCAAATCCTCCATGGCTGCTTGTGTAAAAACGCAAAAAAGAGCGTGTGAAATACAAAGTGACACATCTATACAGCATTTTGACGTCTGGCTCAGGGACACGCGTGGCTCTGACCTCTCCTCTGACTCATAATTAAATGGATAAGGTGAAGGGAAGATCCCGCCCCACCGGCCACCGGCTGGGAGGGGTGAGAGCAGGACGACCAGAACTGGAGAGTCACAGTGAGGAGAGGACGCCGAAAAGTTCAGGACAAACTTTTATTTTTTCTGGATACTTGGAGGATAACACTTCATACGGCAAGGATAAGACACGGACTTTTGACTTTACGTCGAAGATATTCCATTTGTTTTCGCATTAACCTTTTTGGCACCAGTGCGTCTTTACGCAGGAGAGAAAAAAAAAAACATCTTCTAAATTCTGAAAATCTCTCCACACCGTCGGGATGTTCAGATGAGTCCAAAACCTCCACAAGGTATGATAACTCACTTTTATACACAAAATAATACACCAAAGCTGAACTATGGAACTTTACTTTGCTCCATCTGTTTCCAAAACGCGCGTCATACAACTTTGGAAAACTTTACCAAAACAGAAAAGTTACTCAGACTTTCACGATCAGGCGTCGTGTGTTTGTTGTAAAAGTCGACAAAAACGTTAATTTCAGTTTGATGAAGGAGAATAGCCTGTGAGTGTGAACATTTTTATAGTGTTTATGCGTTTTGGATACATAATTGTGCCTAATTGAGTGGGGGTTTTTTTAAGGTTCAGGTTCAGAATTTTACGTATGAGCTATAATACTTACCAATAGAAAAATCTAATTTAAAGAGAAATTCTGACATTTAGGGCGTATAATGACTTTTTAAAGTAATAATGGGGGTTCGTTAAAACAAAACAAAAAAGAGGACTAATAATGTTTCAAAGCTCTTGCTTCTATATAAGTCCGTGTTTTATATTATATTATATGTCATTTACCTATTTAAATACTTTGCTGCATTTGTCAGGAAACTTCTGTAAAAAAGATTTTTAATGTCAGTGATGCACTTTCTTGTTTAATTAAGTGCTTTTAAAGATGTATGTATGCTTTTTCTAATGTGATAATACTGTTTTAAATTGTTAGAGTCCTCCTAAAGATTTCCTTTTGCTTTACAGGTTAACCAAAATGAACCTAAAGGTTGTTTTTGCATGTATTTTATCTCTAAACTCTATGTAGGCTGTAAGATGCCAGTGGTGACTCTACCAGGCTGAGCAGCTTTGCCTCCCTCTGCTGTGTCCAGTGCTGTGGCGCCCTCTGCTGTGTGACCGAGGAAGGTCAGGAAGGCACCATGGGGAACATGATTGAGGAGGGGATGAACACCGTCATTGTCAACCACTACAACCACTCGGGGAAGTGGGAGCGGCCTCGCACCGGCGGGGCCTGTAAGACGGTCGTGCTGCTCTTCATCTGCGTTCTGATCGTCCTGGAGAACGTCACGGTTCTGCTCGCACTCTGGAGGAACAAGCGCTTCCACAGTCGCATGTACTTCCTCATTGGAAACCTGGCTCTGTCAGACCTGCTGGCCGGTGTGGCCTATGTGGTGAACATCTTCACATCAGGACGGAAGACCTTCTTCCTGACGCCGGTGCAGTGGCTGGCCAGGGAGGGAAGCATGTTTGTGGCCCTCAGTGCTTCCACCTTCAGCCTCCTGGCCATTGGGATTGAGAGACACATGACGATGGTGCGCTTGCGTCCCTGTGAGACAGCAGGCAGAGGTCGACTTCTGGCGCTGCTGGCGGCCTGCTGGCTGGTGTCAGTGCTGCTCAGCGCCCTGCCCAGTCTTGGCTGGAACTGCCTGGACAATCTGGCCTCCTGCTCCACGGTGCTGCCGCTCTATGCTAAGAGTTATGTTGCCTTCTGCATCAGTGTGTTCAGCGCCCTGCTGGTGGCCATCATCATCCTCTACATCAGGATCTACCGCCTGGTGACCTCCAGCGGCCGCAGGGTGAGCAGCCGGCCTTCAGAGCGCTCGCTGGCCCTGCTGAGGACTGTGGTTATCGTTCTTGGATTGTTTGTCATGTGCTGGGCACCACTGTTCCTCCTGCTCCTGCTGGATGTTGGTTGTAGCCCACACAAGTGTCCTGTCCTCTACCAGGTGGACTGGTTCATCGCTCTGGCTGTGCTCAACTCTGCCCTCAACCCTCTGATTTACACTCTGTCCAGCAGGGAGATGAGAGCCGCTTTCTTCCGGCTGCTGTGCTGCTGTCAGACCAGCATGGAGCCCACTGGGACTGCTGTGGTGGGAAACCCCCACCTCGGCACCGTCATCCCAACAGCGGAAAATAGCAAGACCAGTTTGGGTGGAGGGGGAGGTAGTGGGGCCGGCAAGTCCACGCTGAACAGGGGGAAGGTTCCCACACCTGTGAACTCTGACAGCAAACATGGAGACCCCTCTGCCACGCCTGTCACCCACCCCTCCGGACCTGCAGACCTGCTCTCAGCGGTGCTCGTGAAGGCAGGAGCTCTGCAGCCCCTCAGCAAGTTCTGAGTGGAGGCACCTGAATATGGACTTAGAGTCACACCGAAGTAGACACAGATCAGTAATAGTCCAACTAATAGCCACTTTTTGTTCGTGCACTACAGCTAGTGTAGCATGGATTAGATGACATGTTGATAAAATTGCTCAGAAGCGCAGTTGGAGGCAAATAAATCCAGACTGTCGATGAATCAAGATCATTTAAAGCCACTATTTACAGCAACTCGGTAACATTATTTTGAACGCAAGAGTAACTGAACTGTTGTGTTTGTCCACAATGGTAAACATTTCAAAACTATAAAAGACAGAAGGATGATTTCATTAATGTGGAAATGAAATATCTTGGTTTAATCCATGTCTGTGAAACTACACTCTAAAAAATAATGTTTGGGCTCAATTAAAACTAGTTTACATCAATCTTTTTGAGTTACAACAACTTCTAATAAAATTATGTTGAACTAACAAACTACATTGAGTTAGTGGAATTAGCTTTTCCTCTACAATCAAAGATATTTTTGATTACCAGACTTAACTGTCTAAAACCATCTTGACTTAAAATCCTGAAGTTGTCAAGCCAATTTCATTAAGTTATCTCACCTTAAATGTAGTTTCAAATCATCTTGCACATAAATTTGAGTTTAAATTACACACAATATTAAGCTGATGCAATTGTAGACATGATTATGTCAACAGGACCCATCAAAATAATGTTTGCAACCTTTAAAGGTTTATCTAAGTAAATTAGATCCTTTTTTTTTGTTATCTTGCAATCACACATTTATTTAAGTGATTGGAGTAGGTCCCTTAAATTACTTTTTAGAGTGTACTCTTGCTTCACATGACTTACCTTTATCAGTGTTACGTCTGTAAATATGTTTATTTTAATTTTATTTTGTCATTATAGGCAGAAATGGTCGAATTGTGGCACTTTTTCTTGCATGTGCTCTATGCAGGAATTTTTACAAACACCTGCATTTTTTCCACCACAACTTGATTTGGTAGACTATTTATTTTCTGTGAAAACATTTGCCACCTTAAGACTGTAAACTGGTATATTTTTTTGCTTTGTGTGCATAAAAACCATCACGGTACTAGGATTATTGTATTAGTGACTTTATTATTGATTATTTGCATTGCACTGTGAGACAAAACATGACTGAAAGTTTTTTTTCTTTTTGCCTGACTAGCGGCCTCGTGAGGCCGTGATGCTCATTACACACCAGAACACAATAGTTAGATAAAAGCTACACTGCTATTTTTAGATTCTTACCACTAGTGGGCAAGAATGTAAAGTTTGTCCTGCTGGTGAAGCTGCAGAAAAAGCGATTCGCCTTCGGGTCATTTTTTTTGGACACTCAGCTCTTCATTACCACTCCTGGTTTATATTTCATCAGTCTGAGCTCTACTTTGTCAGCTACACTGTGAGCTGAATTTGCATGGCTAATAACTCCACTCATGATGATATTTGCTTCTCATCAGCACATCTAGAAACCACTCACACATCAACTAACCACTAGTGAATAAGAGTGTTGGATGTGAATTATTTAATGGCGGTAGACTGTAATTGACATTTCTGCCAGGGGTGATGTAGAACCTGATACTATTTTATCGCTAATAAAACTCTATTCCCTTTTATCTCATTTTCACATGTGTGATTTTGTTATATTAAAGGTCTGTCGCTGTTTTTATCCTTGTCAAAGAAGACACAGTCATGAACAAAAGTTTACATACACTTGTAAAGACCATCATGGCAGTACTCAGTTTCCAGTGACTCCTATAACTCTTAATTTTCTGTGAGGGAATCATTTAAACACATGCATCTTTGTCACAAAAACAATCTTGTATTTTGGTTTCTTTCATAGATTTATTATAGGTCTTCTGGAAATAAGACAAAATCTGCTTGGTGAAAAAAAATACAGGCAGCAATGTTAATATTTGGTTAAATGTCCTTTGGCCATTTTCACTTCAATTAGACACTTTTAGTAGCCGTTCACAAGCTTCTGGTTGTATCTTTGACCCTCCTCTTGGCAAAAGTGGTGCAGTTCAACTAAACGTGTTGGCTTTCTGACAGACTTGTTTCTTCAGCACAGTCCACAGGTTCTTGATGGGGTTTAAGTCTGTACTTTGGGAAGGCCAGTCTAAAATCACAATTCTAGCCTGATTTGATGTGTTTGGGGGTCACTGGCTTGTTGGAACACCCAACTGCATGCAAGATTCAACCTTCCGGCTGATTATTTTCCTGAAGGATGTGGAGGTAATCATCCATCTTCATTATTCAATTTATTCCTTTATTCCAAGCACCGGTTCCACTTGCACCAAAACAGCCCCAAAGCATAATACTGCCACCGCCGTGCTTGGCGGTAGGTTTGGTGTTCTTGGAGTTAAAGGCCTCAGCTTCTCTCCTACAGACATATTTCTGCCCTAAGGTTCTGCTTCTAGAGGAAGAACTAGAAGCAGAACTGTCACTGTGGACACTGACAGCTGTGTTCCAGCAGCTTCTATTTCATTGCAGATCTGCTTTATGCTGATTTATGGTTGGCTCTTGACCATCCTGATCAATTGTCTCTCAGCAGCAGGTGATAGTTTGTGTTCTTTTCCTGATCATAGCAGCTGTACCATGCACTTTATACTTACAATTGTTTGCACAGTTGATTTTGGGATCAGTAGCTGCTTTGAAATGGCTCGAAGTTACTTTCTTGAGTTGTTTAAGTCAATGATTTGCTTTTTCAGAACTTTGCAAAGCTCCTCAGACTTCCTCACTGTATTGTTTGTGACTGAATCTGATGAGTGTATCCAGTGGGCCCTATTTAAAATGGCTCAGAGGAGTCAGCAGCTGTAGTCAATTGCATTCACTGACAAGAAGGTAAGGGGTCATGCGAATAAGACAATTTAATTACCACAGCTTTCTACGTCACCAAAACTGATATTTCAAGACCATAATTGAAAATTAAGAGTCATTAGAAACCATGATATACAGGGTCTTTTGCAAGAGTATGCAAACTTTTATTCACCACTGTACATGAAACCACAGACATGAAACTCACAAATGGTGATTTTCTCTGTAGCTTTCTGCCATATGAATTGAAGATGTTTTCTTCTTTGAATCTGTTGTAGTCAAGGTTGAAATTAAGCTTAACACATGCATTACAGGCATGTATTAATGCAGAAATCTTCCAGTCTTTCAGTTTATTAACAGCTTTTCATGCAGGAGAAGAGAAACGTCGTCTGATTTAACCTGCTGCACTCATTTAATATCCTCACAGGAAGCTGATTGATGCTCTCTTATTCCCATTCATAGGCAGGCATGGGTCAGACGTTAATGAATAATGCAAAGAAATCCTTGATATTCATTTTAACTCATGGTTTCCAAGTCAGTGAGGTCGCGTAGCTATTAGTTATGAAAGGTATATTGTGTGATTTTACTGTGGAGAAAATGGGTTCCGCCATTAAACTCTGTGGAACTAAATTAGAGAAAGTGTTTGACAAAAAGAGCACCTGATAAGGCATTGTGAAAAGGCACAATAGATGGATTGAGTGATAGGAGATGTCAAAGAAATCAGTTTTAGTGTTTGTTTTTGTTCCAAGAAAACTGCTGCACTGAAGGTTAGTTTAAACAGATAGAAGGGCTGATTACAGCGGAGTTTGCTCTTCATACCACATTGCACAGCAAAGACCAGACAGGAGCTGACAGACTGGCATTTCATACTCACCTCAGCTAAAGGATGTGTCTCTGCTCTGCACCTCCAGTTCTGATGGAAAAAGACAGCGAGGATGCAACACCAGCCGAGCATTTCCAGCCTAAAGGTCACTGACTGTTCCCTGTCAGACTCTCTTTCCTGAATTAGCTGAGGATGATCCTGGCTGTGCGCCACGTGGAACATTAGAAAATACTGAAATGCTTAGCTCTGTGGTGTGATTTGTAGTCAGTGAATCCACTGCAGGATGCTCCCTCATCTTCTTTACCACTATCATTATCCTAATTCAAATCCTCATTAGATTTTTTTTCCTTTCTGTTGTCTGAAAATAGTCCTGCTATGAAAGAAAGATAAAGACAGCTAATAAATTAGAAAGAATACTGACAAATTATAAAATTAATTGCGAGAAATTTAACTAAGTATGTCCAGTGATGGTTCAAACATACAGAAATAAAGGTAATCCAAAGAGGACAAGGCATTGTTGCAGTTTTAAGCTTTGACTTTAAATCAATGATCAGTATAATTAAAAGGTATCAGAAGACACTTGCTAATAAATACCTACTAATGTGCCACTTGATTACTCAAATAATTCAGCTTTATATCTTGGAAATACATAATCCCATTAATCAGAAGTCTTGTGTCACCAGATACAAACCTCTGAAGTCATAATGATTTAAATCAAGAATCTTCTAATATCTTTATGACATGGAAAAAGATCATAGTAAATATCATGGTGATATTATGTTCAAGAAACCCTACAGTAACACTGAGATGGATTGTTGCTCTAAAACATAAATCATGTTCTGTCATGTACTATTTTCCCTTTCACCCTCACCCCACCTGGTCAAGGCAGATGTCTGCCCTCCCTGGGCCTAGTTCTGTGGGGGGTTTCATCCTGTCACCAAGTGCTTGCACAAAAGCAATCCTTGGAGTTTTTTGGGTTTGTATCTGTAATAAAATAATTTAAGGTCATGACCTTACAATGTGAAGTGCCCTAACATGAAATATGTTGTAAATTAATGCTATATAAATAAAACTAATCTGAAATAAATAGAAAAACTGAAGAATATATCCTAGAGTAATGTCAAAATGAAGAAGACTTCACCTCAGCAGGTGAAGTTCATGACAATGTGGGATTGCTGGAAGAGCCCCTATGAGGATAAAGTGGTGTTTAGAAAATGGATGGTGGATGGATGGATTGCAGGAGGACTTCACGTTTCACATACTAGAGACTGTAAGATTCTACAACTGAAATATTTAAAAGTTCAGTTCTTATCACTTCTCCTGCAGTTGTGATTATACAAAAAATAAGCAAATGTTGCTTAAATAAGTAGCACGAGCATTAAACACCATGTAATGAAATGACACATCTAACTGACTTGCTATTGATTGATTAAACATTTAAAACCTTATCTCGATGTGTCAAAATCAGATCTTTCCCCCATTAAAATAACCTCTTCCTGCCCTAAAACACCTTAGGTAAAACTCTACACTGCTTACTCTAGAATGTGCAGATCAATGAAAACTCCTTAGCTGTACATCTATAATGTTGCTTCCTTTGGAATACATGAAGTCGCTGCTTCATTCTCCACCCACCCTTCCATCACCCCCTGCACCTCAAGCACACCAGCTCACCTACGACTCTGTTCAAACACTGTAAAACTACTTTAGGCTACACAAAGGAGAGCTGTAATATGGAGGTGAAGAGAAATAATGATGCAAAAGGCCACGCTCTAGACAGGATTGATTCTGTAGGTCTGTTACATACGAAATCCTTGAAGTTTGACTCTATCATCGATACACTGCAGCGTCATGGTAGAAATACTCAGCCATGATGTTGACTGCCTATTTTGCCTGTAATGTGTCTTTTAGATTATAAAAAAAACACTATATCAGCATGTTAACTAGGTGAAAAACTACATTTTTACCAGAGGGGGGTCTTTAAGAAACGTTCTGTTCAGTCAAACATGACATGTGGAGCATATTTTCTTTTAAAAATCCATTAGCAGAAATAAACCTACTTTGCTCACATGATGTTGAGAGCTCTGGGTGATCAATCTAACAAAACTTGGCATGAAACCTCAACAATGGCTGCATCCTTTTTTGGAGTAACTCTCATACTCGCTCATCAAAAGATCATACACTATATAAGTAACACAGAGAAAATTAGGCTAAAAGACAAAATATTGAATGTCCCAAATTCATGTTCTCACCCACAGACTCCCTCATTTCTTCTTACAGTTATGTGTAGATAAAGAAAATGGCTTCAGCTTAGGGGCCTGAATTTGAGGAATTCGAGGACATGAAGAGGAACATGCTCAGTAAAATGAATACATTCTTTTTCATTCCAATCCTCTTCTTCATGTCCTCAAATTCAAGCTCTGACAGATTCAATTTCTCCAAACATGTGAAACAAACACCATAAATGGCCCGTGTGCTAACTGGGTCAAATACCTTAATAAATCATGTTAACTAAATAGCCGTCACCAGTCCTCTTTGAGGATTTAGACATGGTGGATTTGTGTCATTCTCTGTGCACAATGCCTATTTGCATATGACTAATGTGAACACGACAGAGGACAAGAGAATCACACCCCCTCCCATCGGCGTGATCCTGGCTTTACAGCGCTGTGTGTGCCGAGGAAGCGTGCATGCATGCATGTGTGCGCGCATTCGCATGTGTCACGTTTTTTGTACACAGACGTGTTTTTGCGCCGTGTGTGTTTGAGAGGAAGAACAAAGACTCCATCTGGTCCGAGCCTCTGAATGTGCCAGTATGAAACACTTCTCAAGTCCCTTTTTTTGATGCAGCTCGGAGGTGGAGTGGGGCCAGGCCAGGAGCAGCGAGGGGTCCCCATTGGAGGCGGCCGCTCACGCTGGGAGCCCCTCGGCCGAAGCCATCCCCTCCTCTACAGCCGAGCTCCCATTCATCTGCTGTGTGACCATTCTCCTCCCCATGCAGCCTCACCTCCACTGCTGTCTGATTCAGTGTAGTGTAATTATATGTGGAACAGAGAGAGAGAAAAAAAAAAGGCAAAGACCCAGGCAGACTTTGGTGATAAGCTCCCTGAGATCAGAGGGCTTTATCCAGGGAGCAGCTGGGAGGGAGCTGAGGGGAGCCGAGGCAAAGGTCACTTGGTAGGAGGATATGTGGAAGGAGCTGGCTGAGATTTGGATTGGTAGTCACTCCTCCCAGCGTTCCCTTCAACACCCCGCTGCCATTAATTCCTCTGTCTGGAGCAGATCAAGTAGACAAGTAGAGTGAAAACAGAATATTTTCATTTGACAGCCGTTTTATCATCTCGGCTAAGCCATTCTTCCCTATTTTATTCCTCGTTCCTTAGCAACAAGAAACACATCCTTCCATGCTGGACATCCCTGGAACAGTATCTTATCAAATGGGAGCCCAGAGCTGATGTGGGCTGCAACTAATGACTAGCTCTTATGTTTAAAAAAAAATATAATACATCAATGCTTCTATGAAATGAATGAAAATAGTAAGAAAAAATGCTGATTTCATGTTTTTGCTTATGTCGCCCAACAGTTACAATAATATGAAACAGCAAAAAGCAGCAGATCTTTAAAATCTTCAATCTCCTAAATGATTTGGTTAAAACTGAGTTGAATGACCTATCAGTTAGACAGCAAATTGTTTAGCAACAAGCATGAACACGGCTCAGAATCTTTAGATTTCATCCCGCAGTGCCAGTTCTGCTTACCAAAAGTGGCCCACTAGGCGGCTCGCATTCCAGCTCCAAGCCAGCCGGGCTTCTTACCCATTTAAAGTTTGAGAATAGGTTGAGATCGTTTTGGCCCCAAGACCTCTAATCATTCGCTTTACCAGATAAAACTGCGAGACTCTGAGCGCCAGCTATCCTGAGGGAAACTTTAGAGGGAACCAGCTACTAGATGGTTCGATTAGTCTTTCCCACATTGGAATAAAGCATGTTTTTCTCTTCTTATTACGAACCTTCAAACATAAGAGACTCAGGAAGCTTTGCAGTATTTAAAACCAGCCTCCAACTTTGGCACCACCATTGCCTGCCTTTTATTTGGTTATGTTTGTCATCTCACACTAATGGACCTCTCATATTGTGTTGTTTTTGTCGTGTACTTGTTGCTCTGTGGTTGTTGTTTTTTTTGTCAACCGGCACAAGGACAACAGATGTAAATTAGCTGCTGGCTAAGTCCGGTGTAATTATCTATAATTGTGCAAATCCCTGCAAAAATAAACAACAAAATCAATGAATAAATGTCTGTGCTTGATTATGGAGATGTCTTGTTCTTTCACACTAGCAAAGCTTGATGCGTGGCCCTCTGTAGCAACAAAAATGGTCTGTGTGCATAAATGTCATCAGTTAATTAGAGCAGATCTTAAGTCTTGATGAGCCTGGCTGCTGTTGAATGTCCATAAATGTGATTGTCTTTCATGCTGTTTTGTTGTGTCTTATCTCTGGTCTAGGTCTCTTTCCTAGACTTTTTAATACTGTAATACTATTGTAATACTATTGTAAATAGCAGCAGTTTTTGCACATTATATCTTCGACCAGCATGATTTGCATGTTAATTGCATGTTCTTTTGTACTTTGGTTACCTTATTTTTCTTAAATGTAACATGTGTGAGCTACTGGATACCTTGAAGGGATGAATAAAGGAAATAAAGTATGTATGTACACTGATCAGGTATAACATTATAACCGCCTGCCTAATATTGTGTTGGTCCCACTTATGTGGTCAAAAATGCTCTGAACCATTGGGCATGGACAAGAGGACCTCTCAGGGTGTCCTATGGGGTCTGGCACCAGGACGTTGGCAGTGGATCCTTTGGGTGCTCTGGCTTGTGCAGTGGGGCCTCTGTCAATCCAACTTGTTCCACTGCATCCTGTTGATGCTTGATCAGAATGGGGTCTAGGAAGTTTGGAGGTCAAATCAACATCTTGGGCCATTGTCATGTTCCTCAACATGTTCCTGATTGGTTGATGTTGTTGCCATGTGGTGGGGTGCATTTTCCTGTGGGGGTAGGCCATTGACACTTGGGATTTCCATTTGCATGAGGGAGTGTGTTTGTTCTGGGACAATGTTTATTTGGGTGTCTAAGTCTCATCAACATGGATGGCAAGGTTTTCCAGCAGAACACCACATAGTACCAATATGATCAATGTTATTCACTTCACCTGTCAGTGGTCATAATGCTGTGGCTGATCGGTGTAGTTTGACTCTTTAGGTAGAAAGGATCAGCATCAAACTTACTTCTTGCATCGTCCGTGCCTTTCACAGCGCGACAGCGGCACTTTAACCACACAGGAAGTGAAGGCGACC
>OMNN01098717.1:16850-32691 GCA_900302755.1 Chromis chromis
GCCTTTTGCCTTTGCCTTTTCTCGTGGCTCAAGCTGTCAAATGGAAATGGCAATGTCAAAACGAGAAAGGCCCGCCCACAGCCATTTGATTGACAGCTTGAGCCAAGAAGGAAAGGCAAAAGCAAAAGGCACATGGAAAAGACAATGACAAAACGGAAAGAATATTCCTACATTTTTTATTTTTTTATTATTGATTCTCTTATTTTTATTATTGATTCTTTTATTGATTCTCTTTATATTTCCACATTTATTTCCTATTAATTATGGCACTCCTGTGATTCCATATGTCTGACCTCCTTTGTCCAGATGGAAAGCAGCTCGTCTCTATAGTTGGAAAGGAAGGGTCCCATGTAGGAGAGGAAAGACGCTGCTAGCTAACAGTCTCCTACCAGGTACCCCATGTTTTCTTCAAGACCCTGAAACAAACACACACATAGGCTCTCCTTTTTTCTTTAATGTGATTGTGGCTGGAAAAAGAGCCACAAAACAAGGAAAAAGATCACAAAGAACGGATGAATTTTACCAGTTGCATTACTGCAGTAGAGTCTAATGGTAAATGGTTTGCATTTATATAGTGTCTTTTAATCTTAGCCGTTCTACAAAGCACCTTTAGGGCCACAGCCACAGCTGACCCTAATGCATTATCTACAGTACAATCTCCTTTCTTAAAGGGTACTGTACACAATCTGTCCTTGTCTGGTTTTACTCTATCCATTTTCAGAATACTTTGCTCTGTTTCTTTGCCAAACTCCATCCATCCATTGCTTAATTGTGCACTGTTGCTGTCTCTCACCCAGCTGTCTTTTGGCCTCTTCCCAGGTGGGCTCTTTGCCCTGAAGAGTCAAAACAGCCTGCATCACTGTCTCCACCAGTGCTGGAGGACGGCCGTATGACTTGATCTCTGCCATGTCCTTCCTATTCAGAGACTCCAAAGCCTATGTGGGAAAAAAAAGTAGGAATAGCGAATGTGTGAGTCATGTAGAACTCAAATATAGACAGACAGAGAGCACACACAGACAAAGTAGAGCAAATACAGTGAAGAGTCAAGGATCATTATTCAGCAAATATCAAGAAAATTAACAAACCAGATGCAATAATGAAGTGAGCACAGACAATTCGAAGAGGTTTACAGTGAGAACAGTTAGAAGAAGAAATACCTACTGTTGTGGCCTCTTCCAGGGCAGGTAGACACTCCTCTAGGTCTCTCTGTGTATTGTCAGCCATAGTTTCACACAGTAACTCTTCTGCCTTAATTTTCTCACTATGATCGCTCACAGTCTGAGAACAAACAGACAAATACGTACCAATCTGTCATTGACTATTATGTCTCTTTCCTGTCAGTCAACTACCAGGTGTCAGGTGGGTGTGAACCATACAAATTACCATTTAGTCGTTTCTGTGCATGTACATACTGTCTGCTGATGGTAGGCCGCCATCTTTTGTTGTACGAGGGACAAGTATTCGTCACACTGCTTCGTGAACTCAGCCACCTGCTTTTTGGCGTCCTCGAGCTCTACAGACATGGCCTCCACTTTCTCCTGAGTGTCACTGATTTTGAAAATGCCGTCACGCAGCTTGCTCACCTGGTCCCTCAACTCACTGCGTTTCTCTGCCAACAGCCTGGATGGACACAAACATTATTGCAATCAAATGACAAGCTGATTGGAATAATTATGATCCTGCTGGTTCTAGTTCGTCTCTAATTCGATGACGTAGATGTTTATATTATATGTATACAGTGTGTACACAGAATCAGCCAAGTCTATTTTTTTTATCTATGTGACTCTAAAACACACATTAAGCATTTGAAGGTGGTGGAGAAAAGCAAAAAAAAGAGAGATTACAGGGTGCTTACTTTGGAATTTGGAAATTGCTCCTAATCATGACCCAGACTTGTGGCGGCTCACAATATTTGTTCTGAGGTCTTGGATTCTTTTGACTGTCCAGCAGGTACTGAGTTTGAAGGTAGGCCTTTGTGGGTGGATGCATGTTGTGATTTTAGACACACTGTGTTCGATGGCATCTTGGAAGAGCACCAGGCTCATGGGAACTACACCAGGTGACAGGTTGTAGTCCTCCAGCTGCTATTCCATGAACCTCTTGACACCCTTCATGTCCCTTAGGTCCTCATACACAGAAGACTCATTTGTGAAATCACCTGTCCCACACACAGGGAAATAAAAACACAAACATATTCTTATCTTTTGGACTGATAACGGTATAATGCTAATACCACAGTCGATTACGAATGTAAAGCTGTATCTGTGAGGGTATTTTACACACATTGGTGTGACATAGACATGCTCTGTGCATGTATGAGTGTGCACAGTAATGCACGTATCAAATACTGGTGGCTGTTTGGGCAGATGCTGTGGAAGGTGAGGTCAAACACTGCGCAGTTTTTCCTCCAACAAAGCAACAAAGGTATCCATGTCATTGCAATTTACAAGCCGATCAGAGAAAACCCTGAAATGAACAGAACATGGTGTTATCCACATAATAAAGCTACAGCTACGGTAAATATCCTAGATGACTGTAAGATATGATGACAGAAAAATCTCTGTTTACCTAAAGCCCTCGTGGTTACAGAGTCTAATGAGGCTGTTTGTGGTGTCCTGGAAGTCTGGGTCGGCTCTGAGCAGGCCCTGAAACACCTACAGGACAAATGACATGATATAAATCATCTAACACTTTCAGTTGCCAGTGTTTTATATTTTCATATTTTATATTCTTCTATATATATTGTACCTTGGAAATATCCCTGAGGTTGAAGAGGTAGTGTATCTTGGCTGGAGTCGAAAGAAAACAAGCAGCCAGAGCATAATACAGGTCCAAAGTGGCCTGAGTCAGAACCTCTCCAATGGGTTTCACCTCCTCCTTGAACTCCTGCAGCTTTTGTTTGATCATGGTACTGTAGATGCACTTGATCTGGGACTCCTGCATGCAGACGGGACAGCTTTGTTCAAGTTTGGTATATCTTGTAACCACTATAAGCAGCAATGTCAATAACATAGAAAGACTTCAAAGTGGTCAAGAGAAACAAAAACACTAGAGGACTTTTCTTAGAGGTATAAAGATTTCCTTTCATGTTGTGCACTTTGCACTTACAAAAGGCAAAGCAACTCAAATGTCAAGTGCTTGCATCCAGAATGTAATCTGGCCCCAGCCATTTTCAAAAGCAAAATTACTTTTTTCCCCCGTAGCAATAGAAAACATTGTGGAGAGACAAGTGGAGAGAGGGACAACATACAAATGCTGAAAACCTCAAGTGTGACAGAACAAAGCCAGCGATGACAATCTACCAAATAAGTGAAAAATACTTAAAATAGACATTGATTGAGAGACGGCTAAGCAAGGAAAGTACAGATGTGCAAAATGCAACAAAACAAGGCTAACAAAAAGGAGAGGGTAAGCTAGAAGGGGGCGACATTTGCTGGCAGATTTTTACTCATAATTTTGTGGGTGTTGGATATGAAAAAGAGAATTTTTACAGGGGCTATCATTATGACAAGAGTGATATTCAGGGCAATGTTTATATGGTGAGATGAAGAACAAATGATGGTGATAGAGGATGACAAAACATCTAAAAAGTGGATGAATACCACAGTCTACCTTGTTCTAATGCACAGTGTAGCTAAGTAACAGAAGTCAGAATAAGACAGACCAAATTAAATGTAGATTCATGTAAAGTGTCTCTTGGGGCAGTGGTGGCGCAACAGGTTAAGCCCCTGGGCTACTGATCAGAAGGTCAGAGGATCGAACCCCCACAGTGGACACTGTTGGGCCTTAACCCCTGACTGCTCCCCGGGCGCTGCACTGCGGCAGCCCACTGCTCCTAAGGTTAACTTTGAATTGGATGGGTCAAATGCAGAGAAGGAATTTCCCCAAGGGGATCAATAAAGGTTAGATTATTATTATTATTTTAGTTAAATGAGAAAAAAATATAATGACACATTTTATAAATCTTAGGTATTTTGCATATCTTATGTATTTGAGATGACGACATGAGAGGACAGGAAAGAAGAGGAGATATATTCAGCAGGACTTACATTAGGAAAGGTCACATTGATGAGGTGAAATCGACTCTGTAAGCGGGAAGAGATGCAAGTCCTTCCTCCACCAGGGGGCCCCATGGATGCCAGCAAGAACATGTCCTAACACACATACACACACAGAAAACTGCAGTTTAATGGCCTCTTAGTAATACACTTCTTTGAAAACAAAACACATTTCACATATTCACACAATCTAGAAGTGATTAAGGCGAAGACACTCGTATGTCAATCTCACGTATTTTAACACAGACTTCGCTCAATCATTCATCAAAATTCCCTCTCTCACCTTGACAAATTTTAGGTTCTGGTTCTGGCGGTCATACCAGAAGCCATAGTCAATCCAGAGGCATAGCAGCTCCAGTGGTGGCTGAGAGCCAAAGAGGTCATGAGCTGGCATGTCGAGGTCATCCAGAAAGAACAGCAGGCGCTTCCCCCCTGCTGGCACAAACACTCCTTTGGTTCTCTTCTCTATTTGTCTCTCTACGATGGCCTGGATGTTATTAGAGCTGGTCTGGACAGTGGTGGAGACACTGAAAGACACAAAACCAAAGATGAAATGTTAGAAATGTTTCTTCAGAGGCAGACATCTTTTGAAACACCATTTACAATGTGGTAATAGAATTTGCTGTAAACAGTAAGGGCAGCGCTCGGAATGGTAATTTCCTGACCTTGAAATTGGCTTGGTGCATCTGTGAGATATCTTGGTCGAAAGTACAGAGCAAATGAAGCACAAGTGGGAGGACAGGTGTAACAAAGGTGAGAAATGAGGCACTGCTCCTGAATTCAGCATTGCAGAAAGGTCTTGCACACTGATCTGAGAAGACCTGTCTGTAAACCTTTATTTTGCATTTTTAATAAAAAATCTCCTCAACTGTTCTGCTGTAAGTGAGGTTGGTTCATCATCAAGTTATATAGGTGAGATGTGTGTGCTAGCCATTGCATGTAGGTGTAGGTGTGCATGTGTTGCAAGTACAAACTATATTATATGGCAGCTTTATGACATGCTGCGGTCTAATGGACTTTTAATGTTCATTATATACATCCATATCACAGCCTTATATCATATCCTTCTCTTTAATGAGAACAAACCAAGAGTTAGAAAGAATTAATAAACCAGTACTATTCTAATTATGACCTTCTAGGAAAGACAAGAGGGCAGACACATATGCAAAGAGGGACTAATAAATGATAAAAGACCTAATTAAACCACTCACAACCCTTTCACAACCATTGCTCACTACGTTACTATAATTCCCTCAACACCTGTGTTGATTAAAAATGCAACTTTAAAAAAAACACCAGCAAAAGATCTATCTTGTGCAATGTTTCTATTTCTCGAGGCAAGCAGTTTTTGCAAGGATGGGAGAACAGGAACACATGCATATGGCATGCACAAATACACACAAAACATGGAAGGCACCAACCTGTGAGGACATATTGATAGTGAAGGAAGTCCATTTGCTATCCAAGACCTCCAGGACAATCTGGGGCACTGAGGTTTTACCGGTGCCCACCGACCCAGTGAGCAGCACTGGGTACTGATTCAACACCAGAGCCTTAATGGAAGTTGCCCATGTTCTTGTGTCCATCTTCATCAACAGACGCAGAGATGGACCAGATGAGGCTGAAGATGAACCAGAGTTCCACCATCCGACCCAGGTTTTCTGTGTCTGACGTATCCACCTGAGGAAAGAGGAAAAAGGAAATAAAACTTTACACACTGTTAATGCTTCACAATGCATCATCTTTGTTTTGGGATTTAGGTACTAATGTAAGGAGGTAGAGTTGAATAATTTATTGCTTAATTTCAACCACAAGTCTTAAGTTACTTGTACCAAAATGGCATTAAGAATCAGTATTTCAGCAACTTAGACAGATTAGACATTTCACTGTACTTGTCATACCCCATTGCTGGATGTAGCCAGGGAGTCATAGAGGCGGCAGAGAGAGGTGACGCCATTGAGTTCAGTGACGGAGATCAGCTCCTTACAGTTGTTCCTCTTAAAGTTCAATGTGCTCTCTATGTATTTCTCAAACAGACCCTTCAAATGTTCCAGTTCGGCCTGTGGAGCAGTAGAGTAACATATAGAGATGGAAAAGAACATAGGGTCAGAACTATTATACTGTCAAGGCTGACTGAGGCACTTTAATAGAACAGAGAAATCATAAATGTTACTTTTATGAAAAGTCAGAAAATGTCTGTCGTGAAAAACGGACATCAGTCTGGTTTTTTGTTCTTTCTCACCTGCTCCGGCATGGAGATTCTCTCTCCATTTACGAGTGTGACCACCTTGTTGTCATCCATAACTGAGTTCATGCATTCTATCCACAGCGTGTCAACAGGCCCGTCAAACACGATCCACTTCTCATCTGGTTTCTCATCTTAAGATTGGAGAGGAGAAGCAGTGTGTGAGATGGATAAAGTGTACAAATGTCTTGGCAAGGTTCAATCATTGTGCTAACAATTTCAAGGCAGCAAGAATCATTTGTCTGTGCACCCTTACCAGTTCACCTTTTTATATATAAAAAAGAAGAAATTATTGTATTTCAAGCTTTAGACTTCTGCTTTTAAAACCTTTCTAAAAACCTGGAATCTATATCTATTTTGTGTCTGTGTTTTTATTACCTGGCAATGTAATACTATGTAAAAACACGATGGAGTTACAGCTTTGTGTGCTAGATTTGTTAACTATTTTCACAAAAGTTTCAACTGCTTCCCAAATCACTAGAATAAAAAGAATGAAGCCACCTACCATCTCAAATTTCGGCTTGGGCTTTTTGCTTGTTTAGGCAAAATATATAAAGAGGATTACACTGATGACAAATAGAAGCCTGTGGGCCCAGTGCATCCTGATAAATGAAAACCCAGATCTGTTTGTAATTCAGTAAACCCCAGGTAAAATGGATATATTCACAGCACAGCAACATAGATATATCGACTTCCATTGTGGCAGTATGCGTAATGAAACAAAGGAGATCTCCTTGACGATTCTAGATGCACTGCCTGCGACAATGGATAGTTTAAATAAAATAAGTTACCAAACAGGATGCGCTTCAAATAAGAATTCCAAAAACTAAAATAAGCCTCTCACATAAAAGATTGCTGTTTGACATAGTATTAAATATGAGGGCATATTTAATACTATGTTAAATATGCTGGATGAGGGCAAAGAAAGAATTCTTCCCCTAGTATGTTTTTTTATACAGTGGGAACATCAATGTGTGTTTTTCATCTTAGCACCTGCGCATGCTGATCGCATGATGGAAGACAGAACTCCATCAGTCCACTCATTAGTAGAAAGGTCATTTTCTCCATAAAGCTCTCCCAGACTCATTACCTTGGGATTTAGGATACTCCTGTTGTGCCACAGGAACAAAGAAGAAAAAGAAAACCATGACAATGGCACATCATAGTTATAGACTGTCATTTACAAACAATAACACTGATGAACAACATCTCAGCCACTTTTTTTTTGCATGATTTGCATTTTTGTTCTGACTATATGATTTTTTTTTACACACCACTAATAAAGGTTTCAGACGCATAGATTAATTTTAGAAACATTTGAACAACAGGATTTTCACTACTTTTTGACTACGTCTAGTGTATGAACCCAGGCCTGATCTGGCGTCAATAAGTCGATCGGATGCACCCATCTTTATATAAAGTCTACCCTATGAACTCTGACAGAAACACACCCATAAGTGAATAGATTTTACTCATTAGGGTGTGCACTGCCCCTCTGGTTATATGAGCTGTTTGAATTTATCTCTGTTGTAAGCAGTTTTGTAACAAATGTAAACACATTCACCAAACCAGCCACTTAATCTGTGTGTGGGTGTAAATTCAAAGACGCACATAAATTAAAAACCACATTAGTAAAGTAGCTGCAACGCTTTGTGTTTGTTGGCAAGTGCATCTACATATTTAAGCCGTCTACGGCTGGCAAATAAATAAGTAATTCAATTGCTCACAAACAAAATCATTGTTCATAACGTGTCCCTTAATTCCAAGTTGTCCAAATGTTCTACCGTCATAAAGTTAGAGTATCTCATAACCAAAAACAAAAACGAAATTTTTGTGGAGAATTAAAAATAACAGGATTTTACAGTAAATTTTACACATAAATATTTGTTTTCATTTCCATCCACACCCACCTGGACCAGCTGAAACTCCGGCACTCCCTTATGATGCAGGGCAGTGAGGGCATTCTTCAACGTCCTCCAGGTAACACTCTTACTGCTGCCTGTCTTGCCCACCAGCATGGAGGAGTGTCAAGAGGTTTTGGTCTCATAAAGTTGGATGACTTTGGTCATGGTGAAAGGAGTCACCTGCAAACTGCAAGTTATGTGTCAATGGCCCCCTTTAACTACGGTGAAATAACAACAAAAGATAGAGAGAGGGTCAATCACTGGTGACATACTGTGTGATACTGCAAATGTACAGACGACTGCATACTACTGAGATCATCTCGCTGTAGTGAACAGTGCCTGACTTTTAGTTATCTCTTGCACGTATAAGCAAAGACAAAAAAGCAGCCTAAAAAAATCTTGCAACATTTCCACTGCTTTTACCCAATTTGAGTTGTCTATCGAACCCACAGGCTATACCAGATTTTGCTGTGGGCAAGCAAACCAAACTAATAGTGACAGGTAAGCAGGATAACACAAAGCTATGTTTTTTGCTCTATCCTGAAATAAGAGGTATACTGATTCTGCCTAAGGTGCAAAAGTGACAGACAGGCAGAGGACTGACAAACAGACACAAGGAAATGAATTGAATTAAACAGGAAGTGCTGAATTCTGAAATTCAGGTAGGGAGGAAAATGGGTAAGTAGTGGAGCCTGCCAGATCAGATGGCTAATAATCTTCTAGCTTCTAGCGGTGGATTCATTAGATAATATTAGTGGCACAACCCAGTCAAACTAATAGGACATACATAACAAATCTGTATGTGCTCACACTCGGCGAGCAAACTTTAGCTGGGTGTTTGTCTAGAGCAGGATGTATCCATTTTAAAGATACTTGCTTTGTCAGATCAAACATCACAAAATACTAAAGAAAAAATGGGAAGTGCCGCACTGGGACAAGAAAAATGATGGTAATAGAATACAAATGCACAATCAGAAGCTCTCTCTTCAGGGACAGAGCCAGTGGTCAAGCAGAAATGAAAAAATAATGACTGACTGTCCTACTTATTATCTATGAAGTCCTTGGTATAGCAGTCTGTAAGGAATTCAAGGCACTCTGTGTCAAAACCTGTTGTTGTATCTCTTAATTATCATCTTTATTGGTATACTATGATGAAGCCAAGCAATATCGATAACATCTATTTTTTCATCCCTGCTTCTTTACAGAAAACTGATTTTGACCACTGATGTAGATCAACTTACCTTGCCATAGTCAGTAACGGCGGTTTCCACAGCAGGGAATAAGTCCTGGATGATCCCATTAAACAGTGGCACATCAGCCGAGGTCAGTTTAGCAATGTTCATGTCTTTCACAGCCATCAGTAGGATCTGAGGATAGAGATATACTACAACTTAGAGCTTAGGGTTAGAGTTAGGGTTAAACCTGGTTTGCTTTACTCATATAATGTTTTTAAATCGTTTTAGGAGTTTGCCAACTCTATGTGTTTAAGGATTCTAAAATCATTTATTAACAAATCCTCAAAGATATTTTGTGTGAGTGAGACAGAGAGACCTACTTCTTCAACAGGAACTTTGGGGCAAGAGTGGCGCTTCTTTCCAGCATAGCGAAGCAAGGAGGTGAGTGCACGAAGACTAAAATCATAGTGGTCCTGTTTAGACAGCTGCTGCACTGCCAGGGAGTAAAACATGAACACCTTCTTAGCGAGGAGCTATTAGGACAAAGACAGAAGTAAAGTAGCAAAGACAGAGACAGAAATGACAAACAAAAGAGAATGTCAAAGTCAGTTTTGGATACATCAGATTAAAATTTGCAGTATAAAATGAGCCAGTTCCCAAATTATACATCTGTTCAACCACCATGTAGTCAGCTTCTATCACAGCACAAGGCAATAATGTTCACCGAGCATGTGTGTGCCCATCTGTGAAATCTTCATGCTGCAGGAAAATCAGGTTAACACAATGTGTGAACCTCAACCCAATTTGGCCCTGCCTGCTGTAGTTGTTCAATCCTTTTGTGTTTGTGTGTGTATATACAGTATCAGAGCTTCATAAAAAGAGAAGCACAAATCCACGTGATAAAAAATGTTCCTATGCCTTTGCTCCAAGAGGCTTTAAGCTTATTCTATTTAAACTGATCATCCCTGATGTGGGTTTTCCCTCAGACTGTGAGTCTTTAACAGAGCTCAGAGTTATTTGTGGGGGATCACGTTATTATATGTTGAACAGAACAAAGACAGTTTCTGGAAATACATGTCCCTGACTGAAAACACTGAAAAATACTGGAAATGAAAGTAGACTAAATGACACCTTGCAAAAAAAAAAAAAGTTTCACAAAGATGATTACTGTAGATGAAATTTACAAAATACAAAAGGAGTATCTACAAAAAAACAACATCTACAAAATAAATGATGCACTGATTAACTAAACGACTAATTGTTACCTGTCAGTGAATGGAGTGATGACGAGCCGTCCCGAGTTGCCCAGGTACTTGAACTGGGTGTTGATCTGTTGGATTACGCAGTCACCCTCCAATAAGGAATTCAGGTTAGACTACAAACAAAGCAGGAAACTGACAAGTTAAATGACTGGTCTCATTCTAACTCATCTCATTTATAAAGTTCACCTCTTGCTGTCATTTAAAGGTCAGCAGAGTTGGACTGACATCGTAGACATTTTGCTCAGGACAACTGGGGGACTCAGGCCGGTGAGTCAGACTGACAAACACCAGCAGCTGTTGGCCTAATTACTCATCTGTGTCAGTCTGAGTAATAAGAAGGATTTCTAGGTAAGACCTTTACCCATCCAATAGTTTATTATCCCTGTGATGGCCGTGCCCACAGCCACACAAAAGGTTGTAGCATTTACACACTCACAAACACCATTACCACATGTTCAGTTACTTTGAGTTGCAGTCATTTAAATTACATACAACACACAGTTTGTTTTGCTTAAAATTGGTTTATTAGCACTTTGACAGCACACTGTTTTCTGGATGGAGTGTGCACATTTAGTTTACATTGTTTGTCATTTTGCTATTTGTTTGTATTAATTCACTCCTTCTTTCTTTGAGTTACCTGGCTGCTGTGTGGCATTTCCTGCTTGGAGACAGACAAAAGATGGGGCTGAGGGCGGAGCATAGCTTTATGCTGAAGTCCCTCCCACAGACCAGACCAAGAGCTCTTACATCATGGGGGGGATCAGGGTTTCATTGTGTTAGTTTTAGTTATTGTGTATATAGTTTTCCCCCTGTGTGTTAAATGTGGTCTGATCAACCACTATATATGTTGCCCCAGTGTCTAATTCTGTTAGGTCTGTCAGTTGAGTGGGTGTCTAGTTTTTGATAGCCTTATTTTCAGTAGAGTTATATTTTGTTGACCTCTTAAGGGCCCTACCACTTTGATTTCATTACCTTCAGTTATTTGTTTTTGTAAAGTTACTTTGTTTTTTGGAAAATAAATCCATCTTTTTCTTGGAACTTTAAACCTGTGCTTGACTGCTTGACCTGACAATCCCTAAATACTCCTTATATGCCATGTGAGATGTCCTGTTATTAATGATTGTTGCATTTCCTATGTTTTCTTGCCGTATTGAACCTGTTATGAAAAAGCAAACATGTGCGCCTTGTTGCCCACATTGTTAAATTCTCACTTTAAACCATATTTCACAAAAAAAGGTCTGCTAACTATTTGAATTTAAGTTTAAAAAATTTGTCATGATTTTTGTTTTTTAGGCTCTTTATTTTTTTTACATTATTGCTTTCATTAAATGCTGTAATAAGTAGGCCAGTGGAAGAAAGGACAAATCAGAGGACAGTTAGTCTGTAACATGGAAAGACAATAAAGAGAAGAGTGGCCAGAAAAACCTTTATGTTTCATAAAATTATTTCACCAAATGTTGGATAAACTGGTTAGCACAACCCTAAACAAAATATTTTTCACTACCTACATCTGCGGTTACTTTGCAACAGGGCCATCTGTTGGTTAAAAGCAACTGGAAAGATAGCAACTGAAGTGAGCTCAAAGAGGAAAGGTCAAGTTTTGTTTGCTTGCACAAACCTGTCATATCAGCAGAAAACCTAATTTACCATCCTCCATAGTTGGGTATATTACTCAAGACGTTAAAAAATGGAGCACTTGTGACTGAAAACAGTGGCTTAGAAGCAGGTTCAGAAAAAAAGCAGCAGATTGAACCACATAATTGTGATTTTAGTCACAAAATCAAGAAAAACAGGCTTGAAACAGCAGCAAGGATCAGCAGTATTTTCAGATACAACTCAGCTCTGGCACCATTTGAAATAGGATTATAGGTAGAGAGGGAGAACGCACAAAAGATTCATCATTTCCTAATTCAGAATTAAATTAGCAAAGGAGAACAATAAGTTTTGGGAAAGGATGTTATTTTCGGATGAGTTCAAATTCAACCTGCATGCTAGAAGGTGTGTGTGGAGAAAAGCATGGGAAGGATTCCAGCCAGACGATACTTTGGATACAAAGAAAGAAATCAACTAAAAATGATTAAAGAAACAGAAAACGATTTTTTTGTAAGATTAACCAGGTGGCTTATGTGCTTTGGATACCCAACAGGCCTCTTAGAGCCCTGATTTAAATCCCACACAGCACCTGAAACATGAAGGAAACTATTACAGAAACTGGCTGATCCATGCTCAGACACTGCCAAGCGGTTTTGCAGGCTAAATGATGCAAACTAAACACTAAATCGTGGTAACTGTAACAGTCACAGAACAAACATCCTTTTGTTGAATATTTTGCTTGACAGGTGTGCTTGTGCTTTCTCTCAATAAATGCCATTTTCTTTGTTGTCTACTGTAATAAAAAATGATGTGTGCTTTGTGTTCAAATACTTTTTGAAGCTGCAATCCTTACGTTACAAAGACCAGTAAACCCAATGTTTGCAAGGTCTTCATCAAACTATGTAAATTGCTGTGAAATGACATAGTGTGATAAATAAAACGGAACTAAAAAAAACAAACAAAAGAAAAACAATCGATGAGTTGTCAAGGAACTAGCTTTGGCCATATTTATCACTCACCATGGCTAAAAAAATGCTAATTTAATAAACAAAAATGTGTCATAATACATCATATAATCCAAAAAGTGTGTGATATATTACATTCAACATTGACATGAAGATGATATATTATATTATTATATGTCATGTTTACATTGGATAAATGATGTAACAGTGTGGCTAACTAAAATAATCTCTTTACATTCGTCTATTCAGGATGACATGAGCAGGGAATACCTGAAGGAATATTGTGGTTCAACCAGAAAGAAAACTAAATGCACACAAAACAAAACGCTGCTCACATTCTCCATCATACATTTTCCTATCTTATTAGTATTATTATGACTTCTGCAAGATTTATCACCATAATAACCCTATCAGATTATAATCATCATTACTGTTTTACCTCCACAGGTCTGTCCAGCTGCACTCCAGAGAAGAACGTAACATACTCTCCATCAGCAGAATACATCCCAGAAGCAACTTTACCTCTCCCCTGTAAAACACACACATAACACAGTGCAAGTCCATCCTAGTCTGATTTGGTATAATGTGAAAACAACTGCAAATCTGACTTGCAACTGAGTATAATTCTGAAATGAGGTCATAAAAATAACAAAATGTAACCCAGGTGCTTCTGCAGATAAATACTACCATCTAGATTTTTTAAAAATAAAGAAAAAACGTTCTATTTGAAAAGGTGCTTTCACTGCGCATAATGTAGTTTCAGAAATTACAAAATTAGGTCAGGTGTATCAGCACCGAACACACATTATTCTCTCTGTAAGAAGTTGTGTAACAAAGTAACCTGCATTAAAAAAGTGGAATATTCTTACCTTAGAAATGTGTCTGCTTGGCTATCTGGATCTTGTTGTTTTGACAACTGAAGATATTCCATTAATAAAATATAGCTTGCTTAATGGCTCCTCTGTATTTTGTGTCCAATTAGTTCCAAAAAGAAATCTGTTGCAGCTAAGAAGCTGAGGTAAACAAACACCAGTCATCAAATTGTGAAATCATCTATTTACTCTTAATTTACTTAACTTACTCAGGAGTGTATCACTGGCCATTGAGATTATCTGTGTTTATCTAAATTCCCTGCCTTTTCAATGCGCAGGCTCTTGATGTTCATATGAGACTACATGGCTTCTGGGTTCTGTGACTGTCCCAGGATCTCCAATAAATCATCATTGGACAGGAAACAGAATCTTGGGAAGATATGCCTCTTGGTCTCCAAGTACACATCCAAGGCCTTCAAGATTTCGTCCAGCTTGGCACTCATCTCCGAGAGCTTCTCTGGCAGGCCTAAAAGGCAGGAAGGGGTTGATCAATGCCACCATCACAGGTCTGCTTCTAAGCATATATCTCCTTATGTTTCCTTTTTGTTTTTATATTGTCACATCGCACATGAAGGATGCGGATGAAATATGAGACACATTTCAAAACAGCTGTCTACACAAAAAACATCTTAACATTGAACAACACAAGTTGAAGATCTAAATTTCAGCCTTGAATTCAAGAAATTTTCTTATGAACATTTTGTAAAAGTATTTTAGGGCCTGAAGACATCAAGAATAAGCTGACAGTGTGGTATGATTTAATTAACAACAAATTCTTTAAAGAAACATGAAGTATGTTGTCCTACCGGGGTGGTGTGTTCCCCGCAAGGCATTGCAATCCTTGTGGAGACGGTCCATTACGGTTTTCCAAATAGAACTAACATCTTCAAAGTGTTTGCACTCAAGAGGCAGCTGCTCCCTGATGTCCTTTCCTTGAAAAATGTTCTGAGGGAATGGAAAAAAAACATGAAAATACTAAGCAAGTACACCAACAGTCCAACTAAGTTATACTTTCATCAATATATGGATTGCCAGATGGCCTTTTTTGGCATGCAAACAACAATATTTCATCCAATGAATATTTACAGACAATGAAAAGTAAACCATCACACCATGAATATGTACTTCATTGACATGTGAGTGTGTTTCATGTACCTCCAAGTAAATCCAAAGACGTTGCAAATCAAGAATCATCTCAATGACTTCCAGCACAAGGGACATCTGGCGTACCCAGTGGTCCACCTCCTGCTCAAAGGCCTTGACAAATCGAGACGCCATCATTGTGGACAGAATAACCTGATTGTTGTCCAGGACTTGGAAAAGCTCATTCGTGCAACTAGGAGAGATAAGGAGGGAAAATATGAATGCTAATGACTGGTTACAATAGATTTCACTAGTGACGTATTTCAGTTTATTACGTAAACCTGTACAGTTTTTTTTAATACTACTAATTAAACACCATCTTTGTAAGAAATCTTATGTTTTTTAGTTGAGTTTATATGATGAATGAATTTAAGAAAAAAAGATTCCAAGGAACCTGTGCAAACCTAGCTTGCAAACTGAAATGAATGAAAATTCCTCTGAAGGTGGCCAAGTTGCTTATATCTTAGTCTTTTTCTGAGTCAGCTGTCTGTTTTGGCAGATACACTCTAAAAACAAATCTTTTGGCTCAACTAAGAAAATTAACGCAACTGTTTGCATCAATCTTTTTGAGTTGTGGTAACTTCTAATGAAATTAAGTTCAGTCAACAATCATTGTTGAGTTAG
>OMNN01098717.1:38936-48945 GCA_900302755.1 Chromis chromis
CTGAGGATGAACCTAATTAATAAAGCATATCTAGAAGCACTACTATTGTGCATAAAACACATTTATCACAGAGTTTGATTAAAAAATATAAATGATATCTATGCTAGGCTAGAGAAAAATAAGACTGGTATAATATTATTAGTATATTAAAAAAAATAAGGAAAAGGAAAGAACAATATGTGAGGAAGCTCTCCAGTAAGTGTAGTGTTGAATCCAACGCATCATACATGACCTATATGTCGTCATGTCTGTTGATTTTGCAGCTCTAAAACCAGCCTACAGGACCCTACTAACTGGTGGGCAGTAGACTGTTGTGTATTTTAGGATATGCTTAGCCCTGAATGTTGTTTTAAGGCAGTATTAGCAAAAGAGTGCATTAAGTGCTCTTGGTACACACTTGTAATACTGCTTAAAACTGTGAAAAACTGCAGCTTGCCTGTAGATATCGGTGGTGTGGGCTTTAGGAGGACAAGCGCTGACAATCATGTGGCAATTCCTTCTCAAACTGTAGACTGGATAACCCACTGTTCTTGAACCATTGTATGCCAAACACAGCAAATTCCTATTAGATAATAATTGCATAAGTGATGTATTCTTCTAAATGAAATTTTTTTTTGCAGTCCTTCCTTTTTGTGACTGTTGAACTTTGAGGAGCAAAATAAAAACTGACTTTAATGTCAGTAAGAATTCCACCCTGGTGCTATGTATCACCTCGCTAACCAGCAGTCATCCAGCTCAAACTGTGATTGACAGCTCTTCCACAAGGGGGCAGAAACAGCAGCAGCTCATTGGCTTTAAGAGCAAAACAGCCCTCAAACCAGGGGTTATACAGTCATGGTGAAATTAGTCATCTTTGCAGCATTTTGAGCTGAAAAACTAAAAGACATACTGTGGGGACATGTGGGACTTTGATTATTTTGCTGAAAAGGGGCACAATATGGGACCCTTCAGAAGTTACACAAATTTCTGGGAAATTAGTGCTCCTCCGTGAAATAATTCAATTTGCATATTCAAGCAACGTGGTGCTTCAAAACTGAATCAGATCATTTAATCATTAAGGCGTACCTGTGGTGTAGCACTTCTATTTGGTATTGTTCTTGATTTATCATATTAACAAGAAAGAATCTGCACAGAGTAACAGTCATGGAGTCACGGAATAACAGATAGCAGCATGATGACATATTACCACTGTGACATAAAAATGCCTCTCAAAAGAAACTTCTTTCTTTTGACTCGCCACCTTTTACCCTTTTCTTGCATGTATACTTGAAGCTCTTTTAGTCGGGTTCCGGCCATGTGACTGAGAACAGAGTGAGCTTGGTTTGCCATTCATTGCAGTGCTTCACCAAGGAGGACTTCAGCAGTGAACAATTCAGCGTGACACATCACTGAGTTACAGATTAATGTATCTGCATACTTCATTAAAGTAAACAACAACTTTATAAATTATAATATTAAATTATTATTATTATTATAAATTATAATAATGAATTTCCTGAAGAATCGATTGTACAGTATTGCACAGTACCAATGTATATCAGCATCAAAAGAAGAAACTGGTGGGTTAAGATTCTGGTAGTGTTGTATGAAGGAGTCCTTGTTGGCCTCCCAGATGTTCCTGTATTTGATATCAGCAATAGCCTGGTGTGCTGAACGCAGTATTTGGAGTTGCCGCTGCTGATGAGCATTCTGCTCATCCTCAAACTCCAGGTTCCTACAGTACAATGGTGTGAGTTTAAAATAAAACAAAAACACTACATACACACAATATCAAATATATAAGACATGTCATAAGAAGTAGCTTAGAATGAATTCATTGTATTTGTGTATTTACTGTAGAAACATGCCACATAATGAAAAGAAATCACTTGTCTGTTTCCATCCAGTCGAACCAACAATGCTTCACTCATCTGGTGGCAGTGATTGGAGATGGATCGCCTGGATGTTTTGTAACCATCAACTATCATCTGAACCTGGAGGGAAAGAGAGGGGCTGCTCAATCAGTATAATCCACCGTCCATACCCTACACTTCCATCAAAACTGCGTTCATGGTTCTAAAAAACTGAAGTAACTGTTGCTAGCAAGTTAAGCCACAGAAACCTCCATTCAGTCTCTTCTTTAACCTATCACTCAGACATCAGTCTGAATTTAAAAAGGCAGAATCCGTAAGTGGTGACCTGCATGTCACAACCTTGTCAACGTGATGGAGGCAGTCACTGACAAAGACGTTCGAGGCGCCTGTAGACAACCACTGGAGGCTGCTCAGACCCGGCTGAATCTTCTTATCAATGAAACGAATCCTCTCCCGAAACAGACAAAGCTCATCAGGAGACAGCATTTCTGACACACAGACAGACATACAAGTCATAGAAGCATTAGTTAAATGTATTTTTAGTCTGTGTGTGTGTTTGTCAACATGTAGGTGTGTAAAATGATTTTGAATCTTCCATAAAGTCACACAGTACACTGTCGGCTGAGGGAAGGACAAAAAGCTGCAAAAAAGGCTAAGTAGCCTTTTGTCTATCCTACATAATAGCTGTAAAAATTAGGCCATAACGGTTTGTATTGGATTATTTAATGTAGCAAAGTCAAAAAAGATTACTGCTGAAAATAGCAATACAATATGCAGAATACAAAAAACAAATAACAAAAGCAGGAATTAAAACAAGAAATCCCTGTTCACCTTCTACTTCAAAATGACATTTATCAAGAGGGCCAGCGATACTTATTATCCATCACTGTTAAAATCCAGGGAATCACCCCCCACACACACCCATACAAAAAGTTACTGTGACTGTTGCCTTGCACCACAATGATAATCTCCTCCTCAATTAATTGTAAAGTGCAAAACACAGTTAATTTACAATACTTTGTATGATTACAGTATAACCATATGTCAGGCTCCTGAAATCCGAAATGGATGTTTTGTGTTGCAAGCATGTTTATTCCGTGTGTGTGTGTGTGTGTGTGCGTGTGTGTGTGTGTGTACGCCAGACCTGTTGTAGCCCTGGATCAGCATCATTACTTCTTGCCTCAGCTCTAGCAAGGCGTCCCTGTCCTGGTAAATGTCACACTGAGCACACTCGGGGATCTCATTCTTTAGTCATTTCCAGTAGTGGATCTCAGAAAACTAATTCACCAAGTCGCTGTACAAAAAAACACAAAAAACTAAAATATGAAAAATATATAATGAGAATGAGTCTGTTGGTAGATCTCAAACATGCTGTTTGTGCAAGTCATTGTAAAAACATCTCTTGATGTGATCTTAACTTGAAGTCATCTGCAAGGAGGACTTGGTGAAAATTCATAAAACAATAAACTCTTAACTGGCTACAAACTGGGCTATCTGCCAAAGGGGAAGTTACGAAGGTGGATGAGTGCCCAAATGTTTGACAAGACTCAATTACTGCTTAATTATTTTCTATTTTTGAACCTCATAAAATTAAAAGCAACAATAACTTTTAAAGATATTTTTACAGTGTGTTCGCTGGAGGGTTTGTATTTACTTGTTTTCATCTCTAATATCAATAAACTATGTAATTTGTATACACATTTATATGTTTGTGTCTTTGTGTTTGTATGCAACTAAGTATTTTTTTACAAAAATATACTGTGTTAGAGCGTAATAGTGTATTCAAACGAAGGCATGTGAATTCATCCCTATGGTGTGACCTTAGTTGCAGAGTTAAGGTCTTGTCTGTCTTGTGTGTGAGTTGTGCATGCTTGTGTTTGTTACATTTGACCCACTTGTCAAAGTTGATGTCCAATTTGGGGATCTTGTCCTTGGAGCGCACCATGAGTGGCTGCTCCAATTTCTTGAAGCACTGTCCGTCTAACTTCTGGCTCCACTCACTGAAGTGCCTCCTCTCCATCTCCTCCAAAACCTGGACCATCTGGCCGTAGTCGGAAAATATCTGCTTGCGGAGGTTTGAGTCAGGCATGAAGTCGACCCTTTCAAGCACCTGGAGAGGTAGAAAAGAGGACAAAAATGATGGAGGAACTCAAGGAAGGGGAACAAAGTCTTTCTTTGGACAGTCCTTATGTGACGCCGTTAAGTAACCAATGTGTACCAAAACTTTCAGGGGCAGATTGTGTTAGTCTACGGGACTCACCCCAATTGGTCTATCAATGTCATGTCTGAGAGCCCTCATCCAGTAAACCATGCCTGCCTTCCAGGGCATATGGTCAGGAGAAGACTGCATCCCCTGGTTCAGCAGCTTGTTTATCATTTTGAGCTCCTTGTCAACGAGGTTGTACACTTCCTCTGCTTTCTCGTCTGTGCAGCGCCTAATGGCCTGTGACAGAGAACATCATAAAAGTGAGAAGGAGTAGATGAAATATGAAGGTAAAAAAAGACAAGCAGGTGAAAGGCGAAGGTTTGGTAGCAAAGAAAATAGAGAATTAGAGTTTAACTCAGCCTTGTGTTGAATGCAACTTACACTGAAAACTGAAAACTGTCAAAGAGCACCAAATCCAATATCATAAAGATTAACTACACTAAGCCTAACATGGGAAAGCTTTTTGCTCTAAGTGACAGAAAAGGCAGTTCTCTATGAACTTTAAGGCAGAAAAGTAACTTTAGTAGGACTTAATATACAACTTTGACCCTGTAATCTATGCACATGCTAGATATCTAAAATGCTGCCTTGCTGAATAGCAGCAAACTTTCTCCAGAATTGCAAAACCCTCATTTAAAAACCTTTCTGTACTAAATGGGGCTGCTGGCCTAAGTCAGGTTTGTCGTTCCTAAAGGGCTGTTAGGATGCGGCCCAAAAAACATGCAAAATACTTCAGTCTTAATTTGAATGTGTTTAATAAACAGAGATCCACCTGTTGAATTCATTGCACCATGAGGTATCTTCAACATCAATGACGCCCTTGTTAAAAGCATACAGGGTCTGCAGGCCATGATGGAAGCTGTCTTCTATCTTCTGGAGGCAGCAAGTGAACTCTGGCCCTTTCAAACCACAGAAACATTGCATATTCCTCTGCTGACCATCCTCCCAATGGGCAAACTGATGCTGGCAGTCACACACCTGAGACAAGACAAGAGAAAGTATTGGGGAACAATAAAAACTGTTAATTTCAGTAAGTATCTAGTGGTACTTGATCAAGCTGTTTTAACATCATGAATCCTCAAGTATAGTATGCAGGTGTTACTGTGTAAATGTCTCGGTATGTGTGACTGAGGAAAAAAAGTTCACCTCGAGCAGGTCTCTGAGCCTCTGAATGAAAATATCAGTCACCCAAAAAACTCTCGTCTGGTCGAAGATCCAGCCTTTTGGAAAATATCTGATGTAAAAGCAGAGTGTGGGGAATGAGAGGGATGACAGTGATTGAGAAAAGAGATAGAGAGATGGAAACAGAAATGTTACACTGGCAGTAAATGCAGAGTGGAGGGCTCACTAAATGAAGCTCTCTTTCACAGGAGCACGACAGTATTTGGAAATTGTATCTCCAGATGTCACAAATTTGTTAAGTGCTTCTAAACCAAGCAGTATATATATTGAACCACTATTACATTTTGCCCAGCTTCACAACTGTGTCTCAAATAAATTCAGTTTTATGCTAAACCCATCTAAAGGAGTGAATTACAACACTTGAAATGAAAAACATTTACTTAGGGAATTAAGGACCAAAGACTTTAAAAGAACTTAGATGAAAGAGTCTCTATTTTTAGTCTCTATACAGGTGAAACAGCATTACTTCTGTTGAATGTATGCGACGTGCAGGTAGATTTCCTTCCAGGACTGGCAGCACTGCATGCAGTCGGAGAGATTCTGCTTGCTGGACAACACATAGCCCTCAAAAATCCTGTCCAAGGAGATGCTTTATCTCATTGCTCATCTGCAACACAGCAGAAAACAAACACTGGTTACAAATAATAACACTAACCTAATGCATCTTTGTTGGTCTTTCTTGCTAAAGCTACCAGGCATAGTGAATTTATATCTAGCAGTTTGTAGGAGGCAAAGAATATCAGACTTCTGGTAAAGAAAACAAAGACGACATCAGCTGCAACTCACACAGAGGCAGCTAACTGCAAAATGGTCGCTACAGCAGTTATCACTCACGAGGCTTATAATTTTCTCTCCCTCCTCTTTGGTATTTGCTGAATCACCCTAGTCAAAAGCGTTTATCCTGCAGCCTTCGGTGATTGGAAAATCATATTAAGCTAGACACTGGGTTCCCGAGTGAGAAAAACACAAGTCATGCAACAAAGCACCAAACAATGCTTAATCAGAACATAGGTACTTTGTATATCTTTTACCCCTTTGCCTGTGGAGCTGTCAACAGAAATGAAAAGAACTGCTGTGATGAAAACACTGATCAGGTGTTTCATTTTTACGCATCGAGTCTCAGGATATTGCAACTCTGGAGTCTGAAAATCCAGGATGAGTTGGAGTGGGCTTCTGTGATGATGATGGCTCATCAACCTAATCCAAACGTCGAGCTCGTTTACAACTGAATTCTCACATCTTATATTTATCTAGCTAATCGTCATCATCAATCAATTGCCAACAAAAAAGAAAACGAAAATATGAAGGTGTCAAAGTGAATACACGTGCAAGAGTAATAGAAATAACAGAGGGACAGAGAAAAAGAGGCCAATTAAAGAAACCTGGTGATCTGCTCTCTGGTGTTATAGTAGGGGTAGAGTGGTGCCAGATGAAGCGAATGAGATTGACAATGTGTTTCAGCTTAGAGGCAATTTGATTTGGCTTGAGGGTAACAAGTTCCTCACAGGGCTCCTTCAGAACGGACAGAAACTTCAGGTTTGATTGGGCCTGCAGAGAGCAATCCTGGGCAGCACATACAATAAGAATGCTTTAAACATGTTGACAAGAATTCATGGTCAAATTTTCCAACATTCTAGACAAGAAGCTAATTAAAATGGTGACATCATTACATTAAACTTTGTTAAGAGGTTTTTTAGTTTTTTCAGACTTTCTGTACCTGCATTTTCTTGGCCAGTGTGCAAAAGCGCTGTACATATGGAGACTTGACAAGCTGACAGGATGTTCTCGATGCATCTGACCCCTGGTTGTTGCAGCTGCTTGTTCTATCTCCTGCAGTGGACCACAGTCGTTCCTCAATTTCACTGTTTCTTGGGCATTTATTTGCGCCTTGATCTGATCAGTCCAGTGGATCATGACAACTAAAAAAGAAGACGAAGTGAATGGAGGAAAGGGTAAATACAGGTAGGGACAAATAAAGACAAGAGTAAAGTCTGGAGTGAAGTACTACGGATGGAGGCAGGAAATACGATCAATTGTATGTATTACATGGAAACCACTAAGCATGATTAAAGAAATGCCTTACTTTTAATGTTGTGTTGAACAGAAGGTCAAGGTATGTGAGTGTGACCTTATTTGACACAGAGCCGACAGAAGAAGATGGAAAGACAAAGCCACCCCCATCACACACACATATATATATAAAGAACTAACTCTCCATTCTCTGCACCAGCTTCTTGTCCTTAATAGCCTCCTCTGGACTGTACTGTTGAGCCTCCATTGGGATGTATAGAACTGTCTTGCCAGACTTTTTAGACAATTCATCTGTTTGAGAATAACATTGTAAAAAACTATTTCACTGCAGCAGGGGCACAGGTAGATTAGAGAAGCTTTACGCAGGCTATGACGGCCACCCTGTGTACACAATTGAAGTCAACATTTGTCTTGTGCTTTTTATAGTTTCTACCACACAGTCATGGCATAGAGTGCAATCTGTATACAATGGAGTACCTTTGTCCTCTGTTTACATACATATGCAGTAAAATCACCATCTTTTGCCTCCATCAAATACATGTAGGACTCTTGGCAATAACAATCTTTAACATAAGTGTAATAACAGTGAACTGTCTCTCTCTTTTCCTCTGAGATACCCACCTGTAAGGGCCAAAAGGCAGCAGTGCATTTCGCAGGTGTAGCTGTCCTTCCTCCCCAAAGGTGCTCACTGCAATTGCAACGTGCACAGCGGTAATGTAATTATACAGGCTCTGGACGGGGTCGCCTCGCACTGTGCAAATCTGCAGAACTCCATCAAAATTCTCGTCTGTGATTATGGCTCCTGGGTCGCAGATAAAATAGTACACCTTCTCTACCCACGCTCCCTATAAAATTCAATTTTAGTTGAAGAATACAAAGAGGGAGTTGGATTACCAAATGAAACACACTGTAGCTCTTTAAACAAGGTGAACAATGCTGCTTAACTTAGAGGGGTCCTGACCATTGTTTCCTTGTTATAGCTGCTATGTTTCTCTTTTCTATATAGAAGTACGAATCAGAAATGTAACATTTTTTTTCAGCACATTGAATAGTGCACTGCAGTGATGCCACATGACTTTACAACAATGACTGGAAAGACAAGGTTAAAGAACAAAGATAGTGAACACTAAAGTGGAGAGTAAAGTGTGCTGTACCTTTGGCGGGGAGTACTCCACCCGAAGCCCAGAGGAATCCATGTAGATCACCAAGATATTAACGAGATGTCTACAATAAATCGATCCACTGCTTTTTTATGCTCCTCAGTCTATAACTCCTCAGCTACACGAGAAAAACCCGCCAAATGGATAAACCTCTTTGGATAGATGGGGAGAGAAAATAAGGGGACCAAGGAGAGAAGAGGGAAGGGGAAATTATTTATTTAGTGGGCTATTGTCTGTGCACACACCCCAAACACAGGGAAAAAACTATAATCAGTTATCCAAAATGTATTCCTCTTCCATGCCTTTGAAAGCCTCCTCCTCCACCTCCTCCATGGTTTCTCCTCTCAGTGTTGCTGAGAAAAACATTAGCATTTTAACCTTTAACTGAAAACTCACAAAGCAGTTATTCTCAGTTTTTTTTTTAGCACAATACTTAGCTTACATTATTTTTTTTTTTTTTATATTGATAGCTTGACGGGGGTCAGCCCTATGCTCCCACAACCCAATGGTCCCACAGCCCTATGTTCCCACATGTCTCACATTTTTAAGACCCGTTTAGACGAAGGGAAAACGCAAATATTTCCATGCAGTTTGGCCTCTCATTTACACGAAAACCCCGTTTTTATCTTAAGAAAACGATTATTTCTAAAAACTCTGGCCAAAGTAGAGATTTTGGAAAACTCCGGTTTAGCGATTGCATGTAAATGGGGGAACATAGGACCTAATTTTGAAAAAAATCTTAGAAATGTGGGAACATACGGCTGTGGGAACATAGGGCTGTGGGAACATAGGACCTAATTTTGAAAAATATCTTAGAAATGTGGGAACATAGTGCTGTGGGAACATAGGCACGCTCCCGCTTGACGAACACGCAGGCTAATACCTGTTTCTTAACTACTCAAGTTAGCTAAAGTGGCAGTTGAGTGCTACAGACTAGCATAAAACATGTAGCACAACTGACAAAACGTTAGCGTCATTACTTCTCTTCTTCTTTTTTACTTCAAATAAGTGAAGCCGAAAAAACACGACAACGTAGAAGTGTTTATTCCAACTTTAATCGAATCGCTGCGACAACTTTATACGGGTACAAACTATTACAAGGTCATTTTTAACAAAAGCCAAGTTAATTTCATCTTATTCTCTCCCTTCAGTCCTACATTTTGCCGTTATGCCTGTTACCGCGTAACTGTTTGGTTGCCTGGATAACAGGACAACTGGACAGTGTAGTACCAATATGGCTTCTACTAAAACATGGGAATAATATGTTAAACGGCATATTAGGTCATTATAATAAATGTTAAGTTATTCTGCATAGAAATTAGATGTACTCTATGCAGGAAGTGAATTGTTGTGAGATCAAGTTGCTCACCTTTTACATTATTTTATTTGTACATCAAAACAAGCTCAGCAAAATGCCCATTCCTACAGATAGCAATTCTTACTAAATTTAATCGAGCCTGAAATGAAATAATTAAATAAAACAATTGCCAAGATTTTTAAGTAAAGGCGACAGTTAATTTCTTAGAGGAACTTTCTCCACAAAGATTACACTTTTTATTTTATTTTATATTTTTTAC
>OMNN01098718.1:7612-26072 GCA_900302755.1 Chromis chromis
GTCTGGGCTGTCAGAAAACCTGTGATTTCAACTGATAACCTGTGTGCTATTTCTGAAGCGCATGGATGTCTGTTTTTCAGAGCTAGATTGTGCAAGCAGTGCACTGTCATTTTAAGAGGACGCCCACCGTGGCTCTGATTAGTTGCTCTATGGCTCGTTTATACCTCCTGATTACTACTGCAACCATATGTTCACAGGTCATTTTGTAACCATGTACACATAATTTCTAAATTACAGTTGTACTCAATTTGGTTTCAGTGATTACAGGTTTTCTAACTTGTGTTGAGTATTTCTTTTTGTTCCATTGAGTTTCTATTTGTGGCCTGAATTTTCAAATTAGTCTCTCTTTTGTCATTTGACTGTTACTACTGTTCAACTTAGAAATAATGAAATTATTGAGAGGTGATTAAAATTTGAATCATTTCACATTTCAGTGATATCGCACATGGGTGTCCTTGCTTCTGTTGTGTTCCATATATTGTAAAATTGCAACAAATAAACTTAAACATTTTTGAAAATTTATGATATAGTATGAAGAAGTGTGATTAAGCTACCAGGTGCTCATCATCCTAACATGCTATCATTGTAGCTTAGTCACGTCAGCATCAGATACAATGTAAAAACAAAGCCTTCTTAAACTCTCTCCTTTTCATGTGAATAAATAGCATCCATTGAGACCAGACCAGAGGCAGAGTTGCTAGCCAACTCTCATTTACATAAACACTTACTGTTCAATACACAGAGAGCAGGCGGGCTAAAGTAGATTGACTCTCATGTACCCATCCTATTAAACATTTATTAAACATAGTTAAAGCGGAGATGGGTCCTCATTGTGGAAAAATAGAGTTAAAAAACCCCATACAGGGAAACTGGAATAGACATTTAAAGGAAAAAAACAAAGATTGCAAGTCCATTTTCGAAAAGTGAAGGGAATTGAATTCCACTGACCTCTGCTTGCATCACACTTGCTGATATGTTGACAAGTAGTAAATAGCAGTAGTGCTTAGACCTCTCCATTTTCACTCTCTTTTTTTTCTTCTTTCATGCCCTTTGCTTGCCAGCAGCTCTCCTGTAAACCATGGCGTTGTGAAGTCAGGGCCAGAGGCCAGTCATCATCTTGTCATTATCTGATGGGAGCACTGATAACTTCCTTACTGCTTCCTTGTTGAGGTGGTGAGGGTCAAGAAGTCGGCTTGTGTCAGAAATGGAGAGGAAACTATAGAGCTCGAGCTGTGATATATTGATGGCATTGACATATGTAGCAGACTGTGATTTGAATTCGCAAATCCTCATTATAGCCTGAGCCTGTCTGAGGACAGCATTATTAACATAGAGAGAGGCACAAATGCCCCCATGAATACTAAAGTCCTGTTTGCCTTCAGTGGAGGATTTGCTCCCAAATCGATTAGGAAAATATGTACTCTGCATCAGTATGAGTTTGAGAACTTGACATTATTGAAGTTAGTGTTTTTCACCTATTCAGCAGATTGGAGGGGGAAAAAAGCCAAACTCAAGGTTAACATATTCATAACGGCCATCCTTTTTGTTAGCCAATGATTTATCACCTTAATTTTTTTGATCAGTCTATTTTGATTGGGGGGCCTGTCAAAGATCACAATATCTCACGGCAAACCATCATCTGGAGGTAACTTCCAGGATTTGAGTCAGCAAAGTTTTACACATCACTGTCTAATTTAAAGAGATGCCATTATGCATGCACACGCACACGTTCACAGACACACACAACCCTGTGATCTCCTGCTTTGGATTGCCCTTGCTTCTCTCAGTGTTTGCAAACAGAGCTGCCCTAGAAGCCTCTGGCTGGCCTCTCCACTGCTAATCAGAGCTCCCACACACTGGCCTCTCTAATGCTGCAGCTGCCACATACACAAGAGCAGTATCCAATATTAAAACAAACAACCTTTCCAAAAGGGTTTCTTTCAATGTTTTAAAAAATGTGGTCAATGTGTTATGTCTCATCATTTTATATTGCACAAACATGTGTGCTTCACTATGAGTAAAGTGATATTTATAAGGAGATATATGTCATAAATCACCTACTGTTGACGTAATTCTGCATTTTATCAGAGAAATCATGTTTGGAGAATATTTTGTACCTCAGATTAAAACTGGAAGTAGCTTTCCTGGTTCCATCCAAAGCCAACAGCATTGGCATAAGATCCATAGCAGGTTTTAAATTCCCTAATTAACATCTCTTTTGTTGCATTAGTGACTTTTAGAGGTGCCTTCAGACACTCCCACTCTGTGTGCTAAGCTAACCGACTGCTGGCTGCATCTTTAGTGCTTTATTTTTCCAAAATGTTGCACTATCCTTTAAGGTGCAAACATTTCTGAACCCATTTGTTTCTTGGTGGTGCAGCTTTTCTTAGCGGACGATGTGATACCACGCTGAGATACTCGGCAGGCATGACAGAAGTTAACCTAATACAAGTTTCTATGTCAGTTCCCTCGAAACGGATCAGAAACCTTCCTCTCTATGCTCACTATTTCGCCCAATGAAAATCAGAGTGGGAGAAACTGACAGTGATTTCTGAACTGATTCCTGTCTATAAAGCAGCAGTGACTCGTGGGGTCTGACTGAACAGCAACAGCCTGAAGGAAAGCGCTAGTATATGTAAGTCACACCTTATCAGCTAACTCTTCACAGACTGATATGTGCACAACAATATAATACAATCCAAGGATACAATTCATCTGTGTGTGTGTCAGTGTTTGCAAGTGTGCTCACTTGTAGGTCTCTGTATGATCTCTTGCCCTCTGGGCTGTAATTAATTAGAGCTGCAACAAGGCCTGATCAGGATTCCTCTGTGATTCACAACCCCAGCGACCTTTCTATCCAGCCTGCAGAACGGATCCCGACCGAATGCAATTTTATGTTATTGAACATGTGTGAAGCTCATTTACCTCCTTGTCAAACATGTTCTGTATCACCTATGGGGGATACAGTAAGCATGGAGCCAAAGATCATAGAATATATGCTATTTAGAAAAGTAGGATGAAAAAAGAAGAAGCATGACTCATTTCTCAGTGTGTTGCTATGGTTCAATGGCTGCGTGGTTTATTAATGTGATTCAGCAAAAAAACAGCAAATCCCTCTTTGCATTCTGCAGTGCAGCAGCCACTGGGAATATCTTGAACACCGCTGCCTCTTGTCCTTGGCCACTAAGGATTACTTCTACTAGCCCAGCTATTGAAATTGTTTCTTTTGATCTCACATTTCCAAATTAGGATTCTAATTCACACTATGAAAAATTAATTACCATTTTCTAGGGTTTCAAAGAGAATAAGTATGATTAGATTCACACACGGCCGGTATTAAATATGTTAAACAGGGGCTTTCTTTTCTTTCTTGGGGACGTTTTCGTTGCTTGGTCAGGGTGTCGGGTGTTGAATTAGTGATGGCTTTCATGGCGCGACTCTCTTAAAGAGGCTGTCTAAAAGTCAGAGCTTAGCTTTAAGAGGAGACTCCGCGCTGCTATTATGAATCGCGCTTCTGCAATTATTCAACAATCCAGCTGAAGAACTACATCGGAACAGATTTGTATTCTCTCCGGTCCTGCTGTTACACTTGAGGAGGGGTTTATAAAAATGCACAGGATGTTGTCAGTGAAGACGGAAAACACAGCAACAGTATCTGTCATAATATTTCTTTTCCCTCTCCTTAGAATAGGACAGATAAACTCAGCAGTCCATGTTACTCACAGAATCTTAACATCTTCATATCATCCTGCTCTGACAGGGGGGGACAGAGACACTTTTTTTTTTTAAACAGATACTTTAGTATGCATTGGATTGATCAGGGCTCCTAAACTCCGGTGAAATTATGGAAAAATTCTTTGACAGGCTGATTAACATTAACAACCAGGGTGCCTATCTGTGTGGCCACGTCTTCCAGACAAATGCATGGGCGCATATGAATGGGAATAATTGTACAGTCTGTATCCATTATTGATGCAGCTGTTAATTTAAGTGTTTTTTCTTTGATCCGAGAGACCAAAGTTTCGTTCAGCTCAAGAGCTTTGATCACTAGCATATGCCTTTACCCTTCACTGTATCCTTCAAACAACTACTCTTATTGTTCTTGCTAATTAATGATGTTTCATTCCGTATTTCATTTATTTGACAAATGAAGTGTCTCTCTGTCTCGACTGATTGCCGAGTGTTTAACTTCTTTGTCTATTTCAATAAGCGATATTTAGGTATGTAATTAATTTCTTTTGCTGGAAACACAATTGATTCATTAAAAAGAGAGGATTCTCCTTATCATTTTCCCAGAAGGTTTGCACCCACAATTTCCTGTTCTATTTCAAGCATATAAACTGTTCAGTCGAGGCCAATCCCAATCAGGACACATTTAATGATAATAGTGGACTCTCGCTAAGCTATGCTATTCAAAGTTAGCTGACCTTACAAAATTGAAATGAAAGGAAATTAATTTTCATTGAAATTAACAATATGCTTAACAACCAATCGCAATTTAGCAAAGCTTGAAAGGTTTTCCATCACCTCGTGTATGAATATTTTGAAGACACAATAGACTTATTCACACTAAAGTGTCCTTGATTATTGTAGACAGTGAAGAAGCCTTGATTTGATTGTAGTGTGTTTTAGTGCACAACAATACATTATTTCAGACATTCACGCAAATAAAAATTAGAATTTTTCCCCAAATGATTCATTCTTTGTTGTGTCAGAATATAAGAGTTTTGAGGTTTGAGGGTGGAGGATTTGAAATAAGGAGAAAAGAGAGATTCTTGTCTCTTTTCTGAAGCCATTACTGGACAATAGATATTGATTCCTGCTGCACCATTGGAGTACTCTATGGTGATCCATTTATCTGTTAATCTGTCTGCGACCAGAGGTGGAGAGCCAAAACGGACGAGAGCCAATACACCAAAGTCTACACAACATTTTATAAACTAATTAATCAATGTTGGACCTTAGCACAGGCCAAGAAACCTGCGTGAGAACTGCAGTAGAGCAACACTGCCACCTACTGCGGCTGTGCTCCAGTTCATTGAAAAAGTAGGAGAAAGCCTTGGCATCCACAGTGGTATTAAGATGAGAAAGCAGGCTTTGCCAAAGACTGTCATATTGTGTTTTCTGGTTAAAAGAGACGACCACTGATTCAGCTGTTGTGAAGCAGAGGGAGATGAGCATATGGCCGTAGTAACTAATACAGGACTTGTCGGCAATGTTAATAATTTACGAATTTAATAGAGATGAAATGTTTGGCTGGAGCAGCATTCAAGGTTAGTGTATGATTTATGCAGGATACATGGATTAAATCCTGTTGTTGGTAATGCTGGAATCAATTGCCAGCAGCCTTTACCGCAATCTGTTAGTGGAATTACAACAGGAGATAGGCCTATCCTTTTTTCCCATGAAAAAAATGTATAAAAACCAATCTCAACATACGGATATGTAACAGACTTAACATATATTGAATAGGCCTCATTAGTCAGTTTCAAGGTTCAAAAAATAAAAAAAATAAATAAATGCACTCGGAAAAACGTGCTGTTGTGCCTTTATTTTGTGTTATAATTCCATTTTCTTGGTCTAAAGTCTCCTGGTTCCATGCACCCTCAATAAAAATGTTAAACAGCTGCATTTTGATGACGTGACAGGCTCTTCTTAAGGTTTTATTCAATTCCATTCTTGATCAAATTAAGGCTGAATTCAAGCATATTCAAACAAAAGCCTACTTTCACCACTGCGGTAGCTGCTCAGTATTCCCTTACATATTTTCAAGGCACATACGGCAGGAAATCCCAATGAAGGAATCATTCAAAAAGGGTCCATTTTCAAAGGTAAATATGTCAGACATTAAAAGCCTCTTTTGAAGTGAAATGAAACTGAATTTTAATGCAGCGCCATCCGCCACCTATTTCTGCAGCTTATTGCAGGATAAATTGATTAAAGATCAGTGGGAACTTTATGTGTACTTCATGTGCCTCTTGAGGCTCGAGGGAACTTCAGCAAATGTCACACGTCTTTATCAACAATAATGATATGATTACTTCCAAATCCTCAAAGCATTTGTTGATGTTTACAGCGGTGTGTCATCATAAGACTAACAAACCACAAAAATATGTTTAGCTTATCCGCAGTCCTGGCAGAGGTTCACGTATCACTATCATAGCACACAGGCCATTGGAAGGAGTTTATGTCCTGCAGCAAGCAGCAGTGATTAAATGGCAAGTCACTAATTAATCAAGGTAACTTCAGTTTGTCGTTAAATATAGATGAAATAATCTATGTATAAGTATAGTTAGTATACTAATTAGAATAAAGCATGCTAACTAATATTTGTTTATTTTACATGGACACATCTGCATCCTGGGCTGCACAGTGGCTCGGTTGTTAGCATCGTCGCCTTAGAGCTAGAAGATCCCCGGTTCATGTCCCGGTTACGACGCCTGGGAATTTTCTGTGTGGAGTTTGCATGTTCTCCCTGTGCTGCGTGGGTTTTCACCCGGTACTCCGACAGTCCAAAAACATGCTGAGGTTAATTGATTATTCTAAATTGTCCATAGGTGTGAATGTGAGTGTGCTTGGTTGTCTGTCTCTATGTGTAGCATAGACCCTACAGAGGATTAAGCGGTGTATAGATAATGGATGGATGGATGAACATCTGCATCCTTCTCTAGTGGCAAATAAATCCTTCAATCGAGGTTCCAGTTGTTGTTTTTTACTTATATTTCTGCACCTTATACTGCTTAGGCCCCTCATTGTCGTGTCTGCACAGACAATTTTAACTTATTTATTCCATTTCTATGAGCCCTATGCCAACCTTGGGGTTTGCGCCTAAAAAAGTGCAGGGGCAATTCTCATTCTAATAAGTGACAACTGGAGCATAACTAAGTCTCTATTTGAGGACTACACTTGCACAGTGTGCCTCACACCCTGGCATTGGGTCCACATTGATCGCAATGCTGCATCACATGCTAGAGATCCAGGAAATTGTTGCATCAGCTGTTCACTCATATTCCTAACTCTAATACATCTCCATGTTTTTGTATAGAAATGTAAGAATTTCAATCTGAATTTCTATGTATTATTATTACCCACCTCTCTTTCTATTATACCTACAGTTACAGTTCATTGCCACCTGCTAAAAACCGCGACCTCCATTTGCATAGCTTATTGCTTCAAATCGGAGCACGACCCATGTTTCTTAGCAACTGATTTAAACTTTTCTAAAGTCTTTATTATCTGAGATGTTCCTTGAGTTTAAATAGTGCAACCTGTTTCAATGAATCACCTGTTTGTAAGTAGCTGGTGGTTGCTTACGAACGATTTGACACAGAAACTCTACAATAGATTTACGAACAGCAGCACAACCCACTTCATGACCGGCCTGGCAACAATAACTGCTGCACTCCTTGCCTTGAGAATGACTTTAGAACTTCTCCTGGCACATTTTTTTTTGTAGTATAGTAATGGAAGTGTTTTATAGTAATCATTGTCCCACTTCCCTCTAGGTGAGAAAGAAACCCCCAAGAATGATTCCAGACAGATCTCCCATGGCCTGTACTCCCCCTTCATTTCCTCTGGCTCAAAGCCCTGGTGTGTAAGTGGTGTATAAATGTCCTATAGAATAACTTTGCCCAGCAGTGAGCTGAAGCTCCTCGGCCCAAAACATTTGTTGTGTCTTGATGCTCTCCATCTGCTTTTCCGTTGGCTGTAAAGAAACATATACAGGAAGGAGATTTGCAAAATGCGGCAGCATGTTTTACAGTTCTTTTCTGGAAAGCAGACCTTCAGCTCGGAGGGTGAGTGGGCTGCATGTGCGTTTGCATGTTGGCAAAAAGAAACTCAGTTTTGCTAAATCTTCATAGGAGTGACGGTGAGTTTTTACCCACATTCCTTTTATATATTTTTTGTCAAGACCAGCAGAGTGAAAATATGAGAAGGGGAGCAGGAAATTAAACCTGCTTGGTGAGGAATGGCTGTTATGCCAGTTTAAATGTGCGAAAGGCCACAACTGCTGAATATTTAGCATCCATAAAGAAGCCGAGCACTTACCTACCTGCTGCAGGAGTGCTTACTGACATTTTAAGGGCCTAGGTGGAGTACTGATCATTTTTCTTATTGTTTTTTTTCCCGACAGCACTGCGTTTAACCTCATTGTTATAAATTATTGTTATTTACTGTATATTTCTTACATCGTTTGAAATGTTTGGCAGCTCCTCAATAGAGGACATAAAGTCATTATACCAGCATTTACACCTACTGATCTACTTTTCCCAAGGCCTCTGAACTTTCAGAAAGTATGTGAAACCTCATTCTCATGACCCAGTTCAAAGAATGGTCCGTGCCTCAGAATAGAAGGTCTTATATGCTGTACAGATTGAAAAGTCCTATGTGATTTTCGTTGAGATATATTGAGTTGACCTTCTCTCTCCCCTCCATTTTGATAGACTTCACCTAGATAGAGGGTAGAAATGATGGATGGATGGACGGATGGATGAATGGATGGATGGATGGATGGATGGATGAAACTGACTTGATTCACTCATTAATCTTTCTGTGCATGCACATACATCTTCAGCACTGTAGCTCATATAACATGATTACCGTCATTTCTAATTACTCTTGTCTGTCTGGTGTGAATTGTATATACTATGGAGCTCACTGGGTAACAAGCATTAATTTACACTCAGGATAATCTGCTCACTTTCCAATAAGCAATCAAATATAGAGCCGTTGGAAATATGCACACTGTAATGTGTCCACCAAACAGCAGGCCTGGTACACAGCAGTGACATAAAATATTAGAAAGTCAGGACGGTTGTGAGAGAAATTAAGCCTAAGATCTGGCAATGTACCGGAAACCGCTGTATGTGCGTGGGTGTGCATTCTCCCTTCTTTGTGTGCGGCGGGGTGTAATGAATCGGATGCCATTTTGAGAGATGCTGTTTATGAGCGTCTGGATCGACGTTGGAGGCGACAAGGGAATGTGGGGAATTAAGGAAGGAGCGTGAACTACACTTAACAGAATGTGACAGGCACAAAATGACAGGGTTTGGCCCGCGAATCGGGATGCCATGTTGCGTGCACACACACTCAGACACGCTCCAAACGTTCACATACCCACAGAAAAGTGGCTACAAGCACGAGGGGACAATGTGATCTGTTCCACCAACCACAAATCAATGTCCATGTGGCTCCATTTGTGACACACATACCTTTGTGCTTCTATTTTTGAAGACCCTCATTGGTATAAATGTTTTTTTTTCTGTAGCCTAGCTATTACAGCTGTAAACCAGCAGCCCTTGACCAACTGTAACCAAACAGTCCTTTAAAGATTTGTCACAAAAGGGGGGACCACCCACTACCATGGTCTAAAACATCATCATCATTCAGACAGGGACAAAACAAGTGCATCTAAACTGAGAAGTGACATGGTTGTGACAGCCAGAATAGTACCTATCACACAGATTAACCCCTACTGCAGAGCAAGGACACAGTATTCTCTGTCTGTTTAATCAAGGTAGATATTTACAAGTTTCACAATCTTTTTAGTTTTGTATTTTGTAGAGTATTAGAAGGGAAAAGACAAAAAAAGTTTTGTCAGATCTGTCAAATATGTCAAATCTTAGATTCTTAATATTTTTCGGATTCCGCAACACCCACACACTACATTATATAATAAGATGAAGTAGAAATATTCAGAATCTTCTGTTCTCTATCATGTCTGTCACGTAATGACAGATCATTGCTTCAGAGAAAGAAGAACTGCGCAGTAATAATCCTGCTTTACATTCAAGCATTCACCTCACAGTTGCATTAATGTTTAATACATACACACAGGACCACCCAGACTGTCACTATTAATCTACTAATCTCAGAAGTAAGGATCAGGGGATGATATTTAAAGAACTTTAGCTGCAGGACATATGATAAGTACTTAATCCTCAGACATGAGCATGTATCAGCATATCTGGCCACAACACCACTAAGACACATGTGTGACTTGTTGTCATGAGTCAACAAGCTTGTGTCCCATCCTCACCAATGACTCATGCTTGTATCTTGTTAGGAAAATACCATTGGAGCTTATAGTCAGTGCAGGATTTGTGTAGTAAATGATACTAGTATAGTTCTCTTTTGCCCAACATACAGTAGCTGCCAGTGAAAATCAACTTCATTCACTACCAACAGTGGAGCCCCTTACAAACCACTACTTGTCGCAAATACTCTGATGACACCGCCATTCTTGCTCTTCCAACAGAAAAACACTGGACTATTATGGATACACACTTCACTCGGGTGGCGTATGAGCATAACCGCCTTAATCTCATGGTCAGGTAAACAAAAGAAAGTAATGTAATCCCAACACTTCATACTCATCAGAGGCAAGATTGTTGAAATTCATCTTCAAATACCTTGAATTCAATGGAAACAAACTCAGCTTTGAGTAGCATACAAAGGGCATTCTGACAAAAAGGTCCAATGTCGCCCTAATAGACAATACATACACATGGATAAACCCTCCATAATGTCAGCCATAGGTTACCCGAACAGCGGTGTTGAAGCTTAGTGTGGTGGATTTTGACAGTCCCTGACTCCCAGCTAATTCAAAAATGAGCAAAGAGGTGGATTAAATAAAAATTCAACCTTGCACAGACTTCATCTGTGGTAAAATTAGCTTTTACCACAGATGAATAGAGACCAAAACCGTTTTCTATAACAGGTTGTAAACATGCTTACCTTTGCTGTAAAGTTGGGCATTTTAACATGGGGGTCTATGGGGATTGACTTACTTTTGGAGCCAGCCTCAAGTGGACATTTGAGGACCTTCAGGTTTTTGCACTCCTATGTTGGCTTCCTCAATTCACCTCTCAGTTTTAATGAAATGAGGAAGCCACTTGGATAAGAGGTGAGACATTTTCAAGAACCGAAAAGAGAAGCACAGTTGCCCTCTGCTGAAGCACTTAGGATTACTATGAACTGGATGACAGAATCTACACAGACCCTATGTGTTGGTCTCTTTTGCCAGCCTCGGAGGTTGCCCCTTGGTTATCCCCCATCTTCTTACTATATAGTACAAAGTACTGCTCTACCTCTCCACCCTCTTCAACATGCTCTCTGTCTGACCAAAACTCACAAACCAAGATAATAGGTCTCCCCACACCCAACCTCTCAGACCACAATTGTAAGGCCATTACACGCATTGCAAACACAATAACACAGGGCATCACACATCCATTCAATCGCTACTTCACTGTACTGCCCTCTGGGTGCAGGTTCTGGGGTGCAGAAGGACTCGCTGTGGCAAAAGCCTCGTACCCAGCCTCATTCTGCATGTCATTGTTGTGTGAACCCTTACGTATTTCTGTCTGTAATTTTGACAATGAAGGGAATATACAGTCCTATGAAGAAAGAAATCCCTAACTAATATGCATCCACTCGTATTCCATTTCAAAACAGAAATCTCCAGTGCAGCTTGGATCTCCTATGAAGACAGAAGAAAGCATTGCTTGACTCATAGCAACCACTGTGGTCCTTCAGCACAAAGGGGAAATTCTAAATATTCAGCGATAAGCCTCCACTCCTATCTTCTGCCTTTCTGAGTCAGTCAAAATAATGACTACAGCTGTGAGTCATCTCCCATGAGCTGAGCATGCTTACTGTGAGGCATGGAATCCAAAGCAATGTATTTAAAGAGCAGGGGAAAATGGGAAGCAAAGAAGTCTTTACAGGGAGGCTGAAGCTGCGTGAAAAGACGTGAAGAGACAAATGATACTGACATGTGGATGTGTGAAAGGCACATGAAAAAGAAAAAGGAAAAAAAGGGTATGCGAGCAGGAAACAGGTGGCGGAAGAGGAATAAGAAGAGGGTGAAATGCAGCAGGGTGACAGTGACTGATGAGAGTCAGAGCTGACAGAGAGCTCGGTGATGGCAGTTTATCAGCATCTGGTCCGCAGGGTCACTTCAGCTCCTGGATTCCCTCCCTCATCTGTCTCCATCTCTCTCTCCCTCCCATATCTTCTGACCCTACTTCCCCTCCCTCTCTCTCCTCCCCGTCTCCCTCCCTCTGTCATAAACTGACAGTTCTGACAGAGAACCAAAATGTGCAGGCAATGTTCCTCTCTTTTCCTTTCATGCTCCCACATATACAGTCCAGACTGTAAGTTTTTGGACAGCTAGACATTTTTGTTCTTCAGGCTCTGTGCTTCAGCACATTCAGTTTGAAATGGAATAAGTGATGCCACACTCAAGTGCCAACTCTCAGCTGTCATTTGAGTTGGTTTAAATCAATCTCGAAAGCACTGTGTGTAAGATAAAGACTAGTTAACGCATGGCGCCCCGAGTTTCAAGGTTCAAAAGCCGCTGAGCACATGAAGTCAAATAAAATCATCATATTGAATATTTTGTAGAAAATCCTTTGCTGCCACAGACATCAGCAGACACTCTGTATCTTCCCTGGTGATGCTCTCTGAGGCCTTCACTGCAGCCACCACCTTTAGTCTGCACTTAAGCGAGCTCCGTAGGATTAAGATCAGATGACTGACTCAGGGAGTTGAGGATATTCCACTTCTTCACCCTGAAAAGCTCTTTGGTTTAGCATCTTTGTCCTACTGAATGATGAAATTTTGTCCAATTAATTTTGTTACATTTGGCTGCATGTGAGCGCACAGAATGCTCCTGTATACCTCTGCATTCATCCCGCTGCTTCCATGAGCAGGGAAATTATCAATAAATGCCAGAGTGCCAGTTCCATTGGCAGTCATGCATGCCCAAACCTTAACAGAAGCATGGCCATGTTTGACAGATGGGGTGGTATTCTTTGGCTCATGAGCTGTTCCTGTTTTTTCCCACTACACTCTCTTGCCACAATTTTGATTGAGGTTGATTTTTATTTCATCAGTGGATAGGACTCTACCAGTTTCTTTTTTTCATGTTTTTTACGAACTGCAGCCTGGCCTCTCTGTTTCTGGGGCTACCAGGGGTTTGCATGTTGTAGTGAATCTTCCAGGTTTTTAAAAAAAAATTTTTTATACCATGCTAATAATTTTCATCATCAACAAGACTGTAATAGTTCAAACTGGCAAAGTAAGAACAGCTAAATACATAAAAATTCTAACTTAAAGGTTTGTTTTCTTTTGGCAAAGGCAGGAAAGCCCAAGAGTCTCAAAGGCTGTGGGTTTCTTCAAATTGTAGAATTTAACACAACATAAAGAAAAAAACAAGCTGGACAATTTTCCATTATTGGGTAAATTACAAATTGATAGGGTCATACCTTCTACATAGGTCTACAAAACTCTAGGGCAAGAACTTGTTTTAACCTGAAGACTTTTTGAGAGCTACTTTTTTTGAAATGCCACTAGACAAGCTCACTGACTTACACTGATCAGGCATAACATTATGACCATCTGCCTAATATTGTGTTGGTCCCCCTTATGTGGTCAAAATGCTCTGAACCACTAGGCATGGACCAGAGGACCTCTCAGGGTGTCCTATAGGGTCTGGCACCAGGACGTTGGCAGTGGATCCTTTGGGTACTCTGGGTTGTACAGTGGGGCCTCTATCAATCAAACTTGTTCCACTGCATCCTGTTGATGCTTGATCAGAATGAGGTCTAGGAAGTTTGGAGGTCAAATCAACATCTTGGGCCATTGTCATATTCCTCAAGATGTTCCTGATTGTTTAATGTGTTTTCCATGTGGTGGGGTGCATTTTCCTGCAGGGGTAGGCCAGTGACATTTGGGATTTCCATTTGCATGAGGGAGTGTGCTTGTTCTGGGAGAATGTTTATTTGGGTGTCTAAGTCTCATCAACACGGATGCCAAAATCCAAGATTTTTCAGCAGAACACCACATAGTACCAATATGATCAATGTTATTCACTTCACCTGTCAGTGGTCACAATGATGTGGCTGATCGGTGTATATTGAACCTAATGATACCAACATTTCTTAACTTGGCTGGTAAATGCATAAAAGGAACACACAGAGTGTCGGATTTTTGTTAGTAACATAATTGAAGTGTTCAGTATTTTGCAGTATTCAGAGTTTCACACTGTTCAGTATTTTGGTCTTTAGTGTTTGAATCAATTTATCAATCCCTCCTTAGACACTCAAGATGCCGAAAAAACATTCTCTACATTGTATATAGAAGCGGATGTTACATTTTCCTGATTACACTTAATATACTTTCCTTGTCTTTTATTTTACACTCTGATGAAGATAAATGTGCATGTCTTCAGTTTTGTCCTAAAGATGACTGAGCTAAATTGCACTAAAACAGCCACTTTCAGACAGCAGATCTCCGGCTGAACGCAGTTACTGATGAAGGATATCGGCTAATTTGGTGAAGGGGTTTTTCAGATTCTGTTTAAGAACAGCATCCGTGTTTCATATTTTCTGCTGTAAAGTATGAACTTGAAATTAATTTACAAAGGAGGTTGACTAATTTATCAGGGTTTATCAGGGACGATACTGATATTAGTTATTAATAATCAGGGAGACCAATAACCAATGTTTGGAAGCAATTTGCAGTAACAATCAAAATCCTGGTGTGAACATTTTCAATAACACAAACTCTGACACAAAGCTTAATTGAAATGACTTTATTTTTTTTTAACCTATGTTTAATTAAAAGATAACTTTTCAACAATTATTCGTCAGTGTTGATTAGCTATTACTCGTGGAGTGGAACCAATCAGATAGTACTGTTTACAGGACATTGCTTAAGACTACAGATAGAGAGGGGCAACTGCAAATACATTAATTCATTTAATCAGGAATCAGTTTCAGACTCAAAAACTGGCAAAAGCGATAACTGGTCAGATACTAATTTCCAGTGGATTACATTGTCCAAATCCATTGTGACACAATTTGGGATTGAGAATATGCTATGCAATAAGAATAGCTGCAGAAGAATTATGTTTATAGGTTTTTGCAAGTGATCGTTTCACATTTGCTCCTTGGTCTTTCATTGAACACTAGAAAATCTACCATTTTCTGTCTTCTGTTTTTTTTTTTTTTTTTTACCAACTAATTCTGGCAAAACAACCTCCTTTGAGATGTCTCTGATATATTTTTGTTTCTTCACTAGCAAGAACACAATGCAGCTCTCAATCAATCCAGAGCCAGGCGTGAGCTCCATTGTGCATGAACTAACACTGAATTACTTTTGAAGCCTTGCAATTGGAGCACTATGTGTTAAAAGCGCTTTATTTCACACACGGTGCTTTCAATATTGATGTAAGCCTGCTCAAATTAAGGCTGAGGTTTGGCACTTTAATGTAGTATCCATAATTTTATTTCAATTTGAATGTGCTGAAGCACAAAAAAAAAGTACAGCTGGACTGATCTGGACTGCACACACTGCGAGCACAGTGTCCACAAAGACACATCCACAGACCAATTAAGACAAAGAAATACCACTAACAGTCTAATAATAGTTGTCAATAACCCCAGCGATAGATTAACCAAAGACTTTATTGCTTTGGCATTACCATATTTAAAATGCCAGCCTCCTTGTGCAAGACCGGTGGATTTATGCCGACATCCCCCCGGCTGATTAAATGTGATGTTTCAGGATAAAATACAGCCTTGGTGAAAGGAAGAGGAGAAAGTCAGGGGAGGCCAGGCTCACACTGCATGTGTACGACATCTTAATTGCATCAATGATTATCCCTCCACATTACGCTTTCCCTGCTCATATTTATAGTTGTGTCCAATTTTCATTATGCTCTTCATTATGGCGCATAAATAACCTGCGTAAATGTGCCGGCACACCACGACACACCCCATAACATTGCCAAGTGATATCCATCTTGTCCCCCAGTGATCCGATATTACCTGGCTGAATTATGTCTATTAGCTCCACGTGGCCCCTCCCACTCCATCAGGACAGCAGTCCGCAGATGACAGCATTAACTTTTAAGGCTTTATAGCATCTTCTTTACCCAACACATACCATTAATCCACTTAATGGCCACCATGACCCCTTTCATCGTGTTTCATAAAATAAAAATATGAATAAAGCCCATTACAGTCTCTATTGTGGAGAGTCTCCGTGATAAATCAGAGTGGTTCTATTAGAAGGATTGCCTCTGTGACAAGTCAGGTTGGCCACACTAAATCACCAGTGCTGTTTGCTTTTCAAAGCGCTTTTCTTTTTTTTTTGCTTTTTTTAACACCTAAAGCCGGAAATGTTAACTTTCCACACGTTCTGAGTAATAGATCAAACCCCCTCCATCCTTTAGTTGTTATTGTACAGACCTCCGACTAATATTTACCCTCGTCTCAGAGTTACTTTCACCTCCCTCACATTTGGGATTCTTTGCTTGCCTATGATACCTGTTTCCTCTTGTTTACATCTGCTGCAGCAGAACACGGTGAATCATGTGGACTGTTACCAAATCGAATTACACCAAATCCTCCAAGGTGCATCATTTTCTACTCACTTTGTCCTTTTGATTAATGTGTAAAACTACAAAAATGACTTGTTATGGAATTGTCTCCAAGCACACTTTATTATTGTTTTCTGCCGAAAAGGTCACCACCCACAGGAGTGAGACTCACCCAGGCGAAAGACGGCAAATGTGTCAGTCCAGCAAACACTACCAATTCGATTACACGTGCTGTAGCTAAAAACTTAAAGCTGCTTTAATCAATATTTTTATTCTTTTTTTTTTTTAAGAAAAAAGAACAAAGAAAGCAAAAAAAAACATTACTTTCATAGCCCAACTGTTTGCTAAGTTACCAGCAGCAACAGCCACACATTTTTCTCAGCTGGTTGAGACCAAAACGGAGCTAAAAGGTGAGTGAAAATTTCATCAGATAACCCCAAATATAAGTTCTAAGCAATGCTAAACTTACTCACTGATTAAAGCCACTGTTTTCTAACAAGATCCCTTTTCCAGTTTTGGAACAGGAATCATAAGTCATGGTTTACAGCTTGGTGTGCTGCTCCCATTTGACAAAAAAAAAAGGTTTATAAAAATGTAGTTACATTTTAGCTGAACTGTTCCCTGTAAACAAACAAAGGTTGTTGTTTTTTTCAGTGTAACACACTAAAATGCATTGAGTGCATCTTTGGGTTCTTAGAATCAAATGTCAAATGCATTTCCTTCCTCATAAAACATTTGTAAAAGCTGATTATTCAGACTTTTTTTGTAAATTTGAATCCTGTTTTTTTCTTGTATTTCATCGTCTTTGCTTTGGTTGCCGCATTACTTTGTATCTTGGAGGATTGCTGTCATCTGTCAGGCAGTGCAACAGTGTGAAACCACCATCAAATGCATGCGTTAACTTTATGTGCATTCCTGAAAGGAAGGAAACAGGACTCACTCATGAGAAAACTGGTCTGTAGCTGTTAAGGTCAAATGTTTTTGAAGATTTTTCAGACGTTTGCGGAGGACATTCATTCATTTTTGAAAAGGAAACAAAATGAAAAATAGTATCACTTTCATTTCTGTATCATTGGAAACTTCTGCTTCTAAAAATCCAGCAATGAACTATCGGCTTATTCACTGGAGACCCTGAAATGTGATATTGAGTTGAAGAGGAAGCCCTTTTAACCTCATCCAAAAGTATAACTGCCAAACTCTATTAGCCATGTCTACGTTTTGTTATATCTGCACATTAAATAAAGACCAGGATGCAGGATCTGCATTCAGGACGATTCACATCTCGAGGCAACCATCCTCCGAGCAAGGGCAAAGGCCAAGCACACAGTGTACAAGGTGATTGGGCTGGTGCACGGGTGTGTATAGTGGAAATACTGTCTGGATGAGAAGCTGAGGTTCAGATACTGTTGAATTATGGAGCAACCCCTGCCTGGAAAAGAATTAGGTATTCTTGCATGGTTTCAACAAAAACCTCACAGTCTTCTGTTTTCACCTTTCTCCATTCCCACCCCGCCTTCTGTTCCTTGAAATTCTTCTTTGTGGCGACTCAGAAGGGAGACCTCTGCTTTTCACTTCAAAGAATTATCTTCTTCTTTCTTCTTCTCTAACACAGAGCAGAAATTTACTTCCATTAACGGGTAACAAGGCCTGTGATTGAGCGTCACATATAATTTGTTGTTGGGGCAATACAAACCAGTTTGTGGGAGGACACAGTAATGATAAATGGAATTATGCTTAACAAAAACACTATCACTGGCTGTGGTACAAAGGCCTTTCAGTAAATTCTCAATTTGAGGATCTAACACTGCCCTTGAATTGTTTAGGCACAACTGGGAACGGGTGGAGGAATTAATTTCAGATATTACCAAACAGCGGGGTACACAGCTCCCCAGGGCACCACAGACAAAATCTTTCATCCCTGTTAAAAAAATTGAATGGGGATTTAAGGAGAACACAGATAATTCAATCTTTATCTGCGGCGAGCCACAATGAAATGTTAAGTTTCCATGGGATCCTCTTACCTCAAAGGAGGACTCTGGAATGAAAGGACAACACATCTGAAGCATCTCC
>OMNN01098718.1:26092-56929 GCA_900302755.1 Chromis chromis
AACCCCCCCTTGCTCTCGAGCAAAATACTAAAACACATGCACAGACACACACACGTTCTCCCCGAGACGCGAACACACAACATAAAAGGTTCTCATCAACATATCAAAGCTGGTACTTCCTGTTTTAACATGCTATATGCAAACCCAGTGGATGCCAACAAGGCAACATACAGCTCCGTCTCTGCAACTACATGCCGTTTTATATATATCGCGCTGACAGCTCCTGCAGAAAGCAGACAGTTACAGATCGAGATAAGTCTCAGGTGTCAGATATACATGCACGTACACACAAACACAGACATGTTTGGCATTCTGCTCCACCACCACCAGCAGCAGCAGCATCTCTCTCTCTCCCGCTCACACAATGCATGGAGAGAAAGTTTTAAAGGAAGAGAGGGGAGGAGTGAAATGAACAACTCTGGGCTTAGTACCATCAAGTCAAACTCCCTGAGATACCCAATAACATCATATAGATACTCTTCCAAGAGAAGCTGCAGTCCAGCATTAAAGTTGTCAACATGCATCTAATCCAGCAGTTGGAGGACTGTTACACCGAGTCAATATGCAATTTGAGGCAGGTTGACAGAGAACATTGGATTGATTGATTTTGACCTTTTCCTTGACAGTGCCTGCTGTACACATTCTCCGCGAAATAATGAAAAGTGTTGAAATCCTTATATCTTTAGCTCTTGCCTCTTTTCTTCTCCCAAATAAGCGCCTGCTGTTAATCCCACTCATATGTCTGCCTGTAGGTCTGTTCGCTCTACTTTATCTCTGAGAGCAGGGGGGGGCAGGGAGCAGACTCAGGGGGGTGATACCAGCCATATTGATTTGTGCAAACATGCAGACACACACACAACACACACACACACTTAACCATTCGAGGTGCGCAGCTTTGCTATAATCCTCAAGATTTAACTCCATTTATCCTACACCACAACTACAAGGTGATTCGTGATAAAAATTTAAATTCCTTCTCATTATCACTATATACACATACTGATATCACATGATCAGCAGCACTCTTAATCAAACATACTGTATATTAATATGAGGTTCTGTGGTTCTACATGAATTGGATGGACTGCCATGAAATGTGGTGCAATCTTGCATGTGCTTTTCTGAATTCCTGGAATTTGGGCACTTTGGCGTTTCTTGAACTTTTTATTATCTGCCAATGTCAGGTGAAAAATAAATTTTGTCCAAGTTTGTGACCAAAACATTTTCAAAGCTAATGAATTCCACGAGTCTTTGTGCTTTGCTTGTTAAATATGGCAAACCTTATACCGGCAAAATATTAGCATGCTAGTATTGTCATTATGAGCTCTGAGTAGTATGATGATGTTAACCTCTAAGCACCACTGTGTCCAAGTACAGCCTCATGCAGCTACTAGAGGAGTTGATCAGTAACAGATTACATTTATCTAGGACTAGAAAATTAGATTACAAAAAACAAGTAAATATACTAAGCCCAGATTACATCTGAAAAATATGTGTAATTAGTTTATAGTTACATTGTCAAGGATTAAATTATTAGATAACAATAATGAGTACCTATAATCACCTCAGATTACATCTGCAACTAGATTATATTATATTACTTCATTATAGAGTTATATAGAGGATTTTCTCTAGTAACACAAGAGGAGCACAAACCCTGCTATCTATCAATCAATACATAATACATGAATCTAAACACAATACACTAATATTAGTTAGAAAGTCACTGTTAACAAAACTGGCTACCTGAGAGGAGTATATTACTTTGCCACACCATATCAGCAGCAACAAAAACAGACACAACTTAAACTGCATCCCACAGAACACCTATAAATTATGCCAGTATGGTTTATGGTTTATTTACAGGTTATTTAAATTAACCATCTGTAAATGTTAAATAGGCAAGATACTTGCAAAATGCAAAATGTTTTCATATGCAAAGCAAAAAACAAAAAATAAAAATTGGAACACATTTCTTAGTTGACAGTGCAATACGTTAAAGGACTGATTTAGGAGTACTAAGCATTCATTTTATTTTTTGTAATCTACTGGATTATGTTCCTAATTTCAAGGAAATGCACGCAGTAACTGACTACATTTGTAAGTAATCGGACCCAACCCTGGCCACTATGACTGTGGGCACTCCATCTTAAGACAGATACAACCTTAAAACTGAAGTCAAACGCTGTCAACATCAACAAGATGAAAACTGCATCACGTCAATCCCCAGCTAAAAGTGAACACTCGGGCTTGGTGAGGAATGCAAGAGATCAAGCACATTTCAAGTGGATACTGCCTCTTACTGGTGCATTGAAGGATCTAATACCCAGCTGGGAGGGTCACAATTCACAAAGCCACAACACCCCTTTCCCTTCAGATGCTGTAAGAAAAAAAAAATCCCTACAGAAAGGAAGCTCTCATATCAATCCATCAAAAAATAATAATAATAGAGAAATGCCTCTTCTAAATGAAATTCTCATGTCTTGCACCGTGCTCAACTTGAAAAGGCTGGTCACATGAGGGTTTAACTAGAAATCTATTTCCTGGGCTGAAAATCAGAATGGCCATCACTCTGTCCTCCTTCACCTCTCTCTTGGGGACTTGTCACATTTATAACATGTAGTCATTTTCTCAGCTGTCAAAGCGTGCTCTTGTTCCCCAACCCATCCTCGTCTAATTCTAATCTGCTCATATGTCTGTGTGTGTGTGTGTGTGTGCGCATGCTATGTGTGTGCAATTTTGTAAAGAAAAATTATGAGGAGATTCTTTCGTTTTATTCATTACTATCATGTGCATTTTGGTGTGCGTTTCTGCGAGGGTCTGCACAGAGGTGCCATAGCAAAGTGGGTCATGACAGAGGTTAGTGCTGCATTAGCGACTGTCACTGGCAGGACAGGCGAGTGCAGACACCAGGGCAGCCCTCTCACTCACAATCTCACACACACACAAACCGACGCTTCCTGAAACTCCACGGCGTTCTGTCATGGATCTGAGCCAGCAGGCCGTGACACACATGGAGGGGCAGTGTCTGGAACAGGAGGAGGTGTCCAGTCTGTCTTTTGTGTGTACGCGCACATATGCATGACACAGTGTTGGGCGATGACAGGGGGCGCTTGACCTGCCAGGAGCCCCACTGTTTGCCCTTGCCAAGGCTTCACATATAAAAGCAAGTTCTTGTCTTCTTTTTGGTTGTTTTCTTTTCCTTTGCAGCCCGGAGTAATTTTTAATAGCAGTTGTTCAATATTCGAAGATTTGCTCCATCTAAGCGCAGATGAATCTTTATAGAGCCTTTTGGATCCTCTTCTCAGAGTTGACTTATGGAAATCTGTCTCATTACTTCTGCCTTCTCCTTCAGTTCAAGCTCTCACATAAAAACATAATGATCCAAGCTGTTTCTGTTGTCTGCTGCGTCAGTCAACGATTTTTTGATGTTCTAAGTCTCTTCAGTTTCTCTCCTCAGAAAGTCGGGGATAATTATGGGAGTAAAAAGGCTCACTATCAGAGCAGATTAACAACATCTCACTCGGCTGAACTCCTCACTCCCTTTTATCTCCTCAAACGCAGTCGAAGCGAAGAGGAGTTATGCAACTCGCACCTTAGGGACCCAGCCGACTTTCCACCCAAACTTCTGTCTGTCTCTCTATGTCTGGGGTGCCTGCTAGTCCTCTGCTATTTGATGTGCATGTTTGAAGCAGCCATGCGACCGGGGCGGAAAGGATGTGGCTGTTGTTCGCAGCTCTTGCTGCTTTGCGCCGTTCCCTCGAGGAATGAGTTTCAAAGCATGGCAAAGTTGGACCTTTCCTGGTTCTACATTTAACACCTTCTCAAATCACAGTGCCAAGGTGCTGGGTAGCTTGCTTCCCACCCTTTTTCTTTCATCACTTCCTCCAAAGATCCCTCTTTTATTAGCTGGATTCTTGAAGGACCTGCCTTCCTTCTACTGTCATTTAGCTAAAATGTCTCCTTTTTTTTAGGAAATCTGCTTCAAATTATCTCTACAGAGCAAAGTCAGTTTAACACACATGGACCCTAATTTGAGGGTGTTTTAGTTATTAAAAGAATATTAGATCATGTCATGTTGAAAAAAAAGTGGAATTACACACTGAAAATACTAAAAACTTACAAGATTTTCACTGTCTGCTCATTAGAAACAGCTTTCATTCCCCTTGTGGAAAATAAATGAACAAGTTGAACTTTGGGTTAATTAGTCTCTGGCAGTTCTGGGAAAATTTCTGCATGAAAATTTTCTGGCTCTGGCTGTCTGGCTTGTTTCTGTGTTAAATTACCACATAAAGTACAGTGAGATGCCAAGAACTGAATCAATGGTCAAAAGTAACCAAAAACTGTCAGCTTGTCAGAATGTAACCGAATTTATACAGTAAAAAGGGCATTTATACCATATTATTCCTACTATGTGAATGATTTTCAGCCCTGCCTTCCTTCTCCTTATATCAGTTAATAAGGAATTTATGAAAACATTTGTGTTTTTTTCCATTATTGCCATAAGGAGCCTTGGCTCCCTCTGTTATTCAGAAGAGAAAAAGCAACATGGAGCTTCTTTGCACTAAAAATAACCAAAACAAAAACTAAATCTTTGATTGAACACATGCCGCTTCAGGATCAAAACTGATTACTCACATCACATTTTCCTGAGTTGCCTTAATCAGGTTTTTTTACAGACAGGTGGCTTTAACAGAAATGCTTACACTGATGTCAGCGATCTTAATTAAAACATGTCTGCTGCTTTTGGATCCTGTCAGAGCTTTTCATATTGCATTTTGATATCTGTAATGATAACAGATTACATCTTAATCTCAGGAAGAAAAGAATATATCGAGAGCCTAGGCCTTGCATGCCTTCACTGAAGTGTCATATACTGTAAATTAGAAAAGGTGATGAGCCCACGAGAGGCTTCCAGTACATAGAGAGACAACAACACTGATCTACATATACCCAATGTGTAGGAGACCACAAATAAACATGTAACAGCTTCTTGTGTTGTTGTTGTACGGCGATTATAGTGAAATTACAGTTTTGCATCATTATGAAAAAAACTGTTCTTTGATTTATTGTCTGCTGGATCCTTCATGCCTATATTCATGAATATGTACCTGTATCTCCTGAAGTGGAAAACTGGTAAAGCTAACCCCGAAGTGTTACTTAACACAAACATGCATTTTTACAGGCTCAATACAAAAATGGCTATATCCTTATTAAATGTTAATATTAAAAATATTAAATGTTTGTAGCTCAAATTAGTATGACAGTATGTCCTTGAAATCTTACCAAATGATATTGCCAAAAATGGAAAATGTATGCTATTATGGGAGATGTTGATGCGATTCAGAATGCAAAATTTGTTATGTGCAATCCAAACATGTTACCATCCAAAAATCAAGGACATTAAATAACATGATTAAGGCTTGATTGATCCATAGAGATCATAGAGGAAAAGATTTGACTTTCTACTCCAATTCTCATGGCAGCTACTCTAAAATAGATTCTGTGTGTGTGCGTGTGTGTTTCACCATCTGAAGACGACTTTGGATTGCGGCACTGATCTCATAACTGTAAGTAACCATACTCCTGCTACAATTAGGAAAGAGTATACTTTTTTTTTTTCTTTAATACTGGAATTTTACTCCTGTCAGCAATACAGAAAGAATCAGAAAGTAAAAAAATCTTAAATCAGAGCTAAAACATAAAAAATGTTTCAGGATCTGAAAGCTTGATGGACTCTTAACCAATAAAGCTGAAGAAGCTTTACACTTTGAGTTAATTAAACCAAAGGCTCAGCATAGTAACATCAGGCACAAACAAGAAGGATAATTGCGAGAATAATATGCACAAATTCTGAGTCATTCACAATTCATGGCTTATCAATGGGAGACACTCCAAGAACATGGTCCAAGGCTATAATTTCTGTTTTGTAGCACGAAGGTGAAGATTTGGCCTCATATGACAAATATAAACTAATTAGTGTGTTATTCAATGACCAGAAAAAAATTGTTCTGGCTCTGAGAATGCAGGAGAATACGTACTTGAGTGAGCCCATCTTCTCATCCATGGCAGCATTGTGAGGAAACTTACTGCTATTGAACAAAACAAACCAAATCCATTGCTATGATGCTGTACAGTTTGTGTTAGAATTAAAAGGAAGGGTTGAAAATTAAGCGGACAAATAAGGGATCTAGATGTTTGAGAGTATTTATTACATCCTCAAGTGCAGAATGATTGAAAGGCAGTTGTGGGAAAATGATAAATAAACAAAGATTTGACGGTGGGTATTACTCATAAAATAAAGACTGTAAGAAACTGTAAGAATGACTATTTTATACAAATTGCTCCGTGCTCAAACCACAGCGGTTCCTACAAATTTCGAATAAATACATATATTCTAAAGTTCCAGGGTAAAAACTAGGTTTTAATTTGCCTAATTAAAAAAGATTGTGGAAAACTAAAGGTACCGACTTTGGCATTTATAACTGTGCTTATCTTTAACAAGGTGTCAACAAAACACTGCACCGAATGCTACCTACATAGTATCTCTGTGTCTGCATATTAAAAGATAAATTAACCGACAGAGGTGACAGAACCGAGATGTGCTGCATCCAGGGTCTGACAATGGAGTCATCATTTCATATAAAATTATACATTGTGTCACCTCTCATCTAAATCTGGCTCACCACCAGAGAGACACACCAAGAGTATAAAGAACAGCTGCTGTATGAAAGAGACGAGTGAAAACTGCAATAAAGCAGACTAACTTTTTTTTTCCCTTTAAGAATTACATCTATGATTCATTGTGCACTTTGACTTTCTGTAATGAACAGATTTCTTGCTTTAAATGTTTTTGGGGACGTTACTTGCCAGCGCTGACAACGCAATGCAGATTATCCGTGCATGTAGATACAAAGCTGGATCTAAAAGAGCAGGTTATGATGGAGCACATCATTAAAAGGCAACTCCAGAAATTAGCACCAATACAGCATATTGTTACAAGTGGGAAGCATGCGGAAGCTAAAACATCAGAATGTAAATGACACATAAATACACTAACCCCAGTGATGACGAATACATTTGCTTAATGTTTCCAAAGAAGTGTCAACTTGACATTAAATTCTAAGCATTTTGTAGACATGCTGCTATAGGAATAAAGAGGGATAATCCAGTATACTGTCATTCTTCCTTGTTTTCAAGAAAACTGAACAATTACTCTCATGAGTCTTAGAATACAGTGCTTAAGCACACCACTAGTGGTCACTGATGAACTGGGAAGTCCTCTAATCTACACTACGTGATCAGAACGTGACATATGGTGTTTGTCTGTGAGCCTGTGAACGGTGTCAGTCAGGCCAGCATACAGCCGGGATTGAATTGGGTATCGCTCTGGGTGACTGCCTACTCAACTTTATCCCAATGCTGTTGGTCCGCACTCAGTTAAATAACGCAGCGCCAGTCAAGAGCAGATCAGCATGATTACAGGTCAGGGTGTTAATGAGAGGACCTTAGCGTTTTCCGCTGAGACTGACAAAGGCCAGGTGGAGGTGGAGAGTTATAAAGGGGAAAGGTAGCCAAGTGGAGATGTTCTCTGTACCTATATAGCCCTAACAGCCTTTTCATCTGTAACCACCAGCTGCTCTGCTGCACTCAGGCCTCAAACACAGGTAAGCAAAGTTTCTCTATATTCCCTGAAGATTTCAACTGTTAAAATTTATGTGTATAATAACCAGGATGAAAATAAAGTCTAGCATGGGCAGGATCTATAATTCTACCCATCTACTGTGCCAAGGAGCCTGGCACTCAGCCAAGAGGGATTGAGGAGTGGCGGGCCTGATAGAATGCTCTGCCAATGTTGTAATGCCTGGCACAGGTGCATTGTTAAAGACACTGTTAAAATGATTCATTTTCAATCCAATAATCTGCAGTGCACTATAAGATGTCCACAAAAGGTCTATATAGTTTCTAAATGACTGCTAAATATGTTTTTCACCTTGAAACAGGAGCCGAACTTTAAACCTGGGAGAACATCCATCACAAATGGGATTTAACTAATAACACTAATAACAGTAGTGTAACTTTGGACAAATCTTTCCCACTCTTAAGCACTCTAACTGCTAAGCCGGGGAGCAAGGTGGGGACTGACCTTGAGGAGACACTGACTGTATCTCCATTGGTGATTCTGGGGCAAAGGTATTCTCTCTAGTTGTCGCTGCTATTATAAAATAAGGCTCAACTGGGGATAGAAGTAAAGCCAAGGGAATCAAAATAAAATCAATTTTCAATTTACTTCAATGGGGGCTGTGTAGAAATAACATTACACATAATGGATGGTTGATGTCTAAAATGCTGTTTGCAAATATGAACTATGAAATTTCAAACATCAAAATGAAAAAAAAAACAGTCTTTGGGTCGATTTTAATTTGAAAATGATGTGTTAGCAAAATTCTCCATCAGATGTAGTATCATCAGCATACTGCAACCTGAGAACAACAGCATGAAGACGACCAGGGTCATCAAGATGTTATTTTTGAACTCATCACTTTCCTTAATCTTTACTTAGGCCCATGCTAATTTGTAAGATTTAGAGATTCAAGACAAATGTCATACGATGACTCTTCTGCAGACCTTGTTTCACTGTGGCTTTTCATCCTGGCCTTTGATTTCCAGTGAAAGGATGAATTATTCAGTTTTCTACTCACTTCAAAGCCTTTATTTTGGGTTGGGGTATTGCTGTGTGCCCTCCATGTTGTCTCTGTGCAATTATACTCGGCTTGGAGCAATCTGGTAGAATTTCACAGGCGCGTGGCAAAATATAACTGAAGTTATTAAAAGAAAGTGGTCTTGTAATGCCTGAGTGTCATCAAGCAAGGTCCCATCAAATTTCAACATCACTTCATCCTCTAGCTTTCATCCATGTGGCCTTGCTGTATTAAGTGTTGACATGTGGATTCACTTGTGAAATATAGTTAAAATTTGATCAGCTATTTATTGACTTGTGTGAAATTTTCTTTTTGTGCTCTGTCCAAGCGGTCTCCCTCCTATGGCCAGGGTACCATGGGCGGCGTCCCTGCTGTTACTGCTGATGCTCTACTCTCCAGGGGTGCCCTCGGAACCCGTCCAGCACCTGTGCGGCTCCCACCTGGTGGACGCCCTCTACTTTGTGTGTGGAGAACGGGGATTTTATTACAGTTCGAAACAAAACCAGAAGCGGGATCTGGAACATGTGCTTGGTAAGGCTGCATTAAATCTGGCAACACTTTTTTTACTTGTCTGACTTGTGCACAATAACTTTTAATTGACCTCTTGATGGCGGGAGTTCAGAAAGGAACAGCATGACATAACCCCAAGACCCCAGTCTGGCTCTGTGTCTCCACAGTCTCTGCACATCATGTTCAAAGTTCAGATTCAGTCTAATGAAAATACCAAATTGGATGCTAGCTGGAGGAAAAATGTTTAGGGACAACATGCTGAAAACTTTACTGAGCTGGATCTATGTATTTGTCCGAACCATCATTAGTGTGCAAAGCCTCTCTCCGGCCTCTTTTGAGCTTAGTCGTGCAGCCAGGCTTTGGGTTTCTTATTGTTGCTTTCAACATCTATGATGTGTCAAATCCATTCATCACAAACCTTGTGAAGTCACTCATGTTATTTTACTCCCAAAACGCACTATTTGGATCTCCTGCCTCAAACATTCTATTGATGTTTTGAAGTTAACATTAGGGGTGTAAGCTATGATATGCCTCTGTTGGAGCTCCGTCATTTCTCCTCTTGAAAGAGAGACTAACAAGACTAAATGGATTGGGGAGATCAGATTAACTAGCCATTAAGTCTCCATTAAAGTGTGAACAGTAAATGGTATTTTGAGGAACTGGAGGTTTGCACAGCAGCAGCAGGACTTAACACGGGGCTATGGAAACTTTCTCCACTTCAAAGGGTTCCGGTCTAAAAGGGCCAGACAGGAGCAGCGGCTGTGGAGGGCTTTGTCTGGCCGGGATGAGCCCAAGGTGAAGAGAGGCATCGTGGAGCAGTGCTGCCATAAGCCATGCAGCATTTACCACCTGGAGGGCTACTGCGACTGACTCGCCACTCCGCGACTAGCACCACTCATAGCTTGTAAAAAGGTCCCGAAGTCAATTTCTAGCCCAATACTTGCTGGCTATGTCTTATCAACTGAAGGAAATAAAGCTTCATGACCCATAACCCAAGGCTCCTCTCTGCAAAGATGTGAATGTGTGTTCTTTGTAGTCGGTATATGATGTGGGTTGCAAGTACCCTTTTGCCGTGTGCCAACCTGTGGCTGCAGTCCTAGAGTGCTCTCTACTGGCTGAGGACACATATGGCTGAGACGAACGAAGCAAAAAAAGGCTCTATACATAGGATTTTTTTTTTGTTACACTGAGTAAGTAAATAAACCTCAGTAACACTTCTGTTAAAGAGTTTTTAAAATCTGTCTTTATTTACAAAAGAAGGAAGATTTCTAAAGAGCTATCTCACATTAAACAGTTACTGGTCTTGCTACCCTAAAAATTCATAAGAAGGTTAAAAGGATAACATTTTAAAATTCATCTAACAATAAAATGCACCTTACATTTTGATGCTAATAGTGCTTTTGATCTGTGATTAGAAGCAATTAGGACTTCTATCCTGCATCCATTCATCTCCTCACTATTTTTACACACTGCTCTATTGTACACACATTTTGGTTTTAACATGTCCTTTTAAAACAGATAAAGACAAAAGGCTGTAACACATCAGCTTGTAGGGAATTATAAATTACTGATTAAACATCACCAAAAGCACCAAACCTTAAAAGTGTATTTTGTCATCCCATTAGCTGTCACATCTTGTTTGTTAGAACAGCCCCATTACGCGTGATGGTTACCTAACAAAATAAAGAAAGAATCAAAATTCTGTAAATGCTTCTGTAAAAACAGTCCCGATTGTTCTCATATTTTCAAAGTTCTGGCTGTATTTTAGTTCAAGGTGTTGTAGTGTAGTACTCACCTTCTTTAAGAGGTTCTGTGGTTTCAGTTTGCCTGTTCTCCTTGTCATGTTGGAAAGCTTTGCTGGGATCAAACCTGCGGCGAGGAGCACCAGGGAGCTTTGACTTCACCTGCTCCAGTTCACTCTTCTGCCGGCTCACCTGGGAACGAAGCTTAGACACCTCCTACACACACATGCACAGGCAGGAGGAAAAAAAAACATGGAGATGAAGTACAGGCGCTTGAACTTGAACCAAAATGTGTGTTTGTTTTGGAGAGCAGACGGTGCCGCTTTCACATTTCACCTGTTTTAGGGAAATGTTTTCATCTTTCAGCTTCACCACATGCTTGATCTTCTGCTTCTGGTTCTGGTGCCCCAGGAGGCGAGCGTAAGCGTCAGCCAGTTTGTTTAATTCCTCCTGGTTTGCCCCATTCTCATTAAGCAGTGCATTTCGCTCTGCTGCAAAGGCATTGAGCTGTTCCTGAGGGCACACACCAATATAAACATTTAACATTTTAACTGTTGCATTTAACTTAAACTAGCATGACCTGGACATTTTTATGTGGTTAGAGCATGCAAGCTGTGAACACAACATTGACATGTTATTGCCTAATATAATTAATATTTTGAATGTACTAGCAACATTGGCATCCATTCAGATCGTTTGCAACAACCTGATTAATGTAGGTCCATCTTTTCCAAGTCTCCAGCAACTTCAAAATCAGGCTTTTTAGCTACTAAATGCTCCACTCTTTTCAGCGTTTAGTAACCAACTATGTCTGTCAGCCATTTAGCGCCGAGTAGGTAGCGTAAAGTGGGTTTAATCAGAGCTCTGGGGCTGAAAACTAAGGTTAATGACACAGAATGAAAAACTTAAGGTTTCAGACTTTAAAACCAAAACAACAAGAGACACTGAAAAACGCTCCCTAAAACTGAGTTGAACTGCAGAGATGGGTGACGATTATCTGTGGGTTCATTCCTATAAAGACTGTTGACATTACACCGTCATTTTTTTGACATTGTCAATATAATATTGATTAGTGAAGCTTAAATGAAAGTTCATGTGGTTATTCTGTGATTTCATATGAAAATGACTGACCTGGAATGGCTTGACTTTAGCAAACAGCTCCTCATATTGTGTCCTCCAGTGCTCTGTCTCTGAACGTGGGGAGCTTAGAAGAAAGAAATGATGAGTTAAAATTAGCAAATTGTAAAAAAAATAAATAAATAACTAAAAAAAACTAATCTCCACATCACACACATTAAAAATAATCCAGTATTGCTCACCTCTTCTCTTGTGCATCAGCTAATTGTCTTTGAAGTTCACGCCGCTGCTCCTCCATCTCCCACTGCAGTGTAACCTTCTCCTGAGTCAGAACTTCTACCTGTTCTCTCAGAGTTTGTCTGTCTTGTCGATGTTCTTCCAACTCGCGCTGCAGAGCCTGTGTCTTGTCCTCCATAAGGTCTAATTGGGCCTGGAAGCTCACACCTTGTTCAACCTCATCCAGGCGAGACTGAAGCTCATTTCTGTCCTGCTCAGCTGTGCTTAGTTGATTTTCAAGCGCACGGCTGAACTGGTCTTTGAGTTCTACTTGAGACAGCAGACTCTTCCTTTCCTCTTCTGCTCTTTCAAGTTCGGCCTGTAGTCGGAACACCTCTGACCTGACCTGCTGCTGGTCTTTCCTTTCAACCTCCAATGCTCCCTTTTCCTCCTGAAGGGCTGTTTGAATTTTAACTTTCTCCTCTCTTTCTTGTTGGAGCTGTTCCATTATCTCTTCTGTTTTCTTGCTGACCTCCTCCAGCAGTTTCTGGGCCTTTTCCCTTTCTTCTTGGAGCTGAGTTACACTCTGACCTCTGTGTTCCTCTAGTTGCCCCAGTGCCTCTTCTTTCTCCTTTGTCTGCACCTGTAGCTCCTGCTGTAGCTGATTGATCTGAGCAGCGTGTCTCGTCTCTGCGGCCTTCATCTCCTCATCTTTTTGTGCAAGGCGAGCCTGCACCTCCAGGACCATTCTAGAAAGTCAAGGACAAAGAGATTATAAAAAGGAGGAAAAGTGATGACTATTTCAACGCAAATTGAAAGTGAATTTGAAGCATACCTGGAGTTCTCCATTTCTTTTGCTTCAGCTAACTGTCTCTCCTGGTGGTCTTCTAAACTCTCCCTCACGTTCTTGATCTCCTCCTCTTTCTGTTCAACCATTTTGTCCATCGCCTCCTTCATTTGGTGGGTCACTCTCTCCACCTCCGCTTCCAGTTCTCTCTCTTTTCCCTTTGCTCCCTTAAGTGCCTCTTGGGTGCTGAAAAGTAAGACAAACATTCTGTAAACTCATACACTGAAAGAATATTACTTTTAAAGCAAACACAAATCAAATCAACATGGCAGCGTCAAGAAATACTGACACTCGAGCGCTCAACTTTTTTAGATCTGTAACAAAATTTCCCATCTTGCTAAATGAGTTTGTGTATGCAACTTGGAACTCTCTCATGGCTGCTAAATATTTCTGTCAAAGCTGCCACAGCATTTATAGCTCATGATAACAAGAATTTCTGCCTTGTGGTTGCATGCCTCCTCATTCAAGTCAAGTTGCAGTTTGCATCCGTGTCTGTCCAGACTTTGAATATATTGTCACGACTTCCTCATTTTATTCTATATGACATTTTTTCATATTTAGCATATGAATTCTTGAATTACGGGCAAAAATGTGTTTTATCACAGAGACCTTGACCTTTGACCTCCAAAATCTAGAAGTCTTCCGTTAATGGGGAATTGCTAAAAAAAATATAAAAAAAGCCAAACATATTGTCCCTAACCTCTCAAATATGACAATTTGTTGCCTTGTTTGTCACGCATGACAATAAACTAATTATCTTTGGGTTTTGGATGGTTGGTTGAAACTAACAAGGCATCTAAAGGCATCATCTTGGGCTCTAACAAATAGTAATGTGCATTTTTGACCGTTTCGCAGACTAACAATAACACCACAAATGAACTAGAAGACAACTGACAGATGAAATGATAATTAGGAGAAGCCCTACTAGTACAGTGCACATGAAAAGACTGCCATCCTCTGAAAATAGTGGCATGACACTCAACAAACATCACATGCCTTATTTGAACTGTCAGTCTCCACTCTCCAAGTTCCCCACCAAGTGCCCTTTTGCCCTTATATGCCAATATTGACGTAGTGAGGTGACTTGCAAACTTCAAATTGGTCATAAACAGAAATAGATAGTGACCCACTGACTGTGTCATACCTGTGATGGACCAGCTAGTACAATTATTTGGCTCTACTTTATGTACAAAGGAATGCTGGGAAATGCTGCCAGCTGCCTGCGAGCCCAGAAAGTAACATGCAGACAGTAACAACAAATCAAAAGGTGCTGTTTTGGAAGTGTAGTAAGTAAGACATTTAATCGAAGTCTGACTTTGGACAACATGTGGTTAAAGTTTTGCCTTTAGCATCAGTGTGTTTGACCTTTGGTTGCTCACCTCTCCAAAAGTGCCCTTGTATCACTCAGCTGCGTCTCCATCTCCTCCTTCTCCTCCTGCAGCTTCTGAAGGGCCTCCTGACTGTTCTCCGCCACCTCCTGCATCTTCTGTTCCTTTTCCTCCATCACAGCAAGGTCTCCCAACACCTCTTCCATCTCCTCCTTTAGCTGTCTAAGCCGCTCCTCAGAATCCTCCCTCTCCTGCTCCACCAGCACAGACAGGGAGTCCACAAGTGCCTGCAGACAAGAAAAATGTAACCTAGAGCTTAAACATCACTGCACTGATTTGCATTTTAGTAAAAAAATAAAAAAAAAAGAAAAGAAAAGAAAAAAAGAGTGAATCATCTTAAACAAAAATGTCTGCCTAACCTTTTCTTTTGAAAGTTCCTCAATAAGCGTATCATGCTCTTGCTGGAGCTGAATCTGTCTCTCTTGCTCATCTCTTTTAGCCTCCTTTAGCTGAGTCAGCTCAACCTTCAACTCCTCCACTCTCCTCAGCCCCTCCTCCTGAGTCTTGCCTACAACCAAACACACATAGACAATAAAGACATCACAAACTTCAAATTATTTTGCTCCTGAAATACACCAAGGTACTGGATCAGGATGCACATACTTCTCTCCTCCTCAGAGTACAGACATCTCTGTTCCAGATGTGCCACTCTCTCATCCAGCTCCCTCTCTGTTCTCCTGAGCACCTCCCTTAGTCTAACAAGCTCTGCCTCCTGCTGATGGATTGTTGCTTGAGAGTCTTCAACTTCTTGGTTGGCCAACTTTATTTGCTTCTCCATGTCACTAACTGACTTTTGTGAAGTTTTAAACTCCAGCTCTTGGTTCTCCATTCTGCTTTCCACTTCGCGTAAAGCATCTTTTGATGCCTGCAATTCTTGCTGGAATTTGTTGGCCTCCCCTTCTTTTTGTCTCAGCAAATCTTGAATGGTTGTTAGCTCAGCAGTGCGTTGCTCTAGTTCGGTCTCTAGTTGCCTGTGGAAAATGAAGGAATTATCGTACATGGCATTCAGTTCACATAAAACTTGTTATGAGGAAGCATTAAGCATTTGCTTACTTTACTTTCTCCACTTGACAACCAGCAACAGTGTTCTCTTGTGTCTTGTCTTGAATCTGCAAACGGAGATCCTACAACAACAAACAGATCAAACTGTTTGTATGCCTATCACAAAATATGACTAAATTGCTCTTATAGACACATTGTATATAGTTCATACCTGGATCTGGTCATTGGCTACATCCAGGTATCCCTGTAATACTTTAATCTCCTCTCTCAGCTCCTGTATTACAGCTGAAAAAAGACACAGAATTACAGTTGGTATTAAATGCAAACAAACCCATAAACAGAAGCAGGAACAGTGCTACCTGTAACTCTGGTGTTATTTTTAAATCAAGGCCAATAGTAGGGATTTGCATGCATGCTTTGAGTACAGAACACTGCAAAGAGACTGAGATATCTTGTTACTAGACCATAGATGCTAAAAATGTGCAGAATCCTTCAAGTTATGGCTTAACTCAACTGAGTGTAAAGTGAACAACAGGCCATGCACAGAACTCACCATGTAACCTAGCATTTTCATTCTCCAGCTCTTTGTTTTGGGCTTTCGTCACTTGGTGGAGGTCCTCTATAAAAGGCAAAAATATCCTGATTGGTTGAACTACACATGTTGGCAAACACAGTTTTGTTCCTGGTAGCAAAATATTATAAATACACACATATATATTTACCAATCTTACCCAAATCTTTATTCCTGTCTTTTAGAGCAGTGGCAGTAGCACTGGCAGCTTGGAGGTCAGTTTCTAACACCTTCAGCTGACCTTCAGTGTTAACCTGCAGGACACCCAACTCCTGGATACAAAAACATGCATTACACATGAGAACAATCTACTGTGGTTAAAGGAGTGCTCATAAGATCTGATTTAATATTTAGTTGGGACTAAGCAATCGAGGACGAGTCATACCTTGTTTTTAACATCCAAATTATTTCTCGCCTCCATCAACTCCATTGTGAGAGAATTGATTCTCTTTTTTGTAGTATCAGCAGAGACCTAAAAAATGTAGAGTCACACTTTTAATGCAGCAATATAAAAAGTTTCACCTATGACACATTTCATCAGACACATTAAAGCAGCATTTCTAAATAAAGTAAAGCCTAGATATAAGCATCACAACAAAGCAAACCTTGTTTTTAAGGAACTCGTTGACTTTCTTGAGCTCGGCTCGCTGTCTTTCAAGTGTGGTAACATTGGCAGAAAGGCCTGACTTCTCTCTGACTGCAGCCAGCAGCTTGGCCTCCACTTTCTTCAGCTCCTCTTCTAGGGCCAGCAAGCGCCGGTCCTGTTCCCCTCGCTGCTGCACCAGGGACCGGATCTGGAGAGAAACAAAACTTAGTTATCACTCTGATACTGGCAGGAATAACAGCAATATGAACCTGAAGACCTGCTGTTTAGCAGTTGCTTACAGTTACAACTAAAAGACAGGTTCTGATTATAGAAGACTAACAATAATATTTTTGTGGTAAATCAGCACAAATGTTCCTTCGATGATGTGTACCTCTTTCTCCAAGAGTTTCTGTTGCTTCCTCTCCAAAGTCATGCCATTCTTCTCTTTCTTTACACTCGACCCCTCAACCTAGATTTGAGTAAAAGATAAAGTGGGAAGGTTTTATGTTGGAAGCAGTTGTAGGACCAGCAGATTCACCTGAAAAGCGTGATTTATGTTACATGTTGAACTATAAACTTACAAGACCATCAACCGACAAAGTCCTACGGACAGGAGACATTAGGGCATTTCTGGAAGGCGATGGTGGTGGCATAGCAGCTCCAGCGGCTGGAGACACAAAGAAAGAAAACATTAGCACAAAATGTAATGTTTTAGATAATAGATAACACTATTGCTTGTTGCAGTGCGCTTATCACATCCACCCACCTGCTTTAACAGGTCTGAATCGGTCGGATTTGTCGAAGGACGCTGCTCCTTTCAGGTCCCCTGGTTTGACTTCGTAGGACCCCGGTGCAGGGGCGCACCCTTCGGATAACAGCACAATATCAGCTAACGATACTTCTTTGTTAGTTTAAATATCAACTTTAACTAGTTTGTCTTGTTTGACTGGCTTTCATTTACTCAAACGAATCCAACGCGAGACCACACAGACCAAGTTTGCCTTAACGCTCACTTAGCAGTTAGCTGCGTACGTCTGTTAGCATAAGCTACTTACCGTTGTATGAGTTGATCATTTGCTCAAATGCTACAAGCCTGAACGTCACTTACCTACGTGCTCGTTGAACCTCTTCAGTGGGGCTCTTGAAAAAGACATTTTTAATCCACTTTAGTGACTAAGTTTGAGTTTCTGATAGAGTCGCCAAAGCTGCAGTGCAGCTCCCGATGACACACAACAACAAATGCTCCGCCGCTTGAATTTCAAAAATATGTCATACGTCCGTTTACGTACGCACAGCCAATAGGAATCCAGTCCTGGATGACGTCGGCCTCATACAATTCCTCGCATTTTACCAGAAACCCTCAAGTTTACTAAAGTAAATAACTGATTCACATCTGTGTGGACTGAAATATGTGATCTAGAAACTGAATGTGAGTGTAAATGTGTGTAATTTCAGATATGGTAGTGTGCACACTTTTAATACCGTTCATCAACTATCTTTACACGCCTATCCTGTGTGGATCAGACCCAGCTTTCACAGACTTGCATGCATACATTTGACATTTAAACATAGGCATGCAAGTGTATAAGAATGTCATTTCAGAAACAGTCATTAAATAGGCTTTTTTTTTATTTATTTTTTTTACTATTGCACATATCCGATTTGATTGCATTCAATAAATACTATTGAAAAAAATATAGATGATGTGTGTTGGAATGAATAGAAAATATTAAGGATTGTTTGGTTAAGTGAATCTTTGGTGGAAACTGGCATTATTGCTTATACACCTATCAGAAGCAGACGTTTCAGTACATTCAATAAAAAACACTGACAATGTAGATTATGTGTTGGAATGCATGGGAAACAGTGATTTTCTTAGTTCTGAATATGTGAACCAAAAGAAAATTAGCATTTTTTCCTGCCACATCCTACTGACGTGAGAAATATAGCTAGCCACCAATCAACCCTTGTGTAAAAAGTCTACTGTACAAATATACATTATGACAGTATATAATATTTTAATACTTTTTCTCTCTTTGGATTTATCCAACCACAGGATCTCTTCAACAGAATGGATGTCCTAAAACAACATCGCAGTGTCAGACATGTCTGTCCCCAGTACCATGTGGCAGACTGTCTGTTCTGTGTGTGTGCCAAAGATGCATGAAACAATTTCTCAGTTTACAAATGGTGGAGTTGAGTGCCTGGCTATGGCCCTAACTGACATGCCAGCATCCAACATGTCCACAGCCTGTTCTCATCTTTCTCTTGTCATCTGTGGCATCGTGTCATGTGAATAAAATTGCATTTTAGGAGGCCTTTCATAGACACTGGTCAAATTAGTGTCTGTGTACTGGTCATACTATCTGATCATTGTCCTCTAAGTGTGGATAAACTTAATGGTTGAGAATTTTTCACCAGTTTACCAAACTCAAAAATTGTTGGCTAAATGAAACCCTTTTCTCATAACAAAAAGAAATTAGAATTTAACTTTTTCTATAGGTCACAAAATAAGACCATTTGCATGCTGAGTCTATGTTTAAGTGTAAATAATGAGAATATGAAAAATGTGCAATTTTAAAATCTAACTGAATTATATTTTATGAAAGCTAAATTTCCCCTCAGTTTTACTTTGCTTTAAAAAAAAGTTTGCCTTACACAACCCACAGTCTATGTATTTTAAACCTCTAATTATTTCTCTTCATGACTCTGAACCCTCCATGGCCTTGTGTGTCCAGCTAATCTCTACATACAGGGGGGTATGTTTAATACTGCACTTATAGGCAGAGCCCAGTGAAAACCAATATCCTAAATACAACTTTATTTTTTCAGTTAAACATTTTTTATTTCATGGAAATACAACATAATTTCAAATCCTTTGCAGGACCATTGTTGTACATTTTATATTTCTTTTTCTCCATTTTTTTGTACTTCAAAACATGGTCACTTGTACAACAATATCATAAACAAAGCCTCATGTCACAAATGGAGCCATTGATGACAATAAATTACATTTGCCATGCTAAGGTTTCGAGATGATACATTGGTACCTTCATTTTTACTAGATTAACCTTTAAATGAACAATAAGTTGGAGTTGAATAAATATGATAAAAAGACACTGGAGTTACAAAAGAAACTTTCTTCATTCAAAACAGAGCAGAAAAAAAGATCACAGGGCTCTGGGGAGGGTTACTTCTTAATAATTCATTTGTTTGAAAAAAATAGGGACAAATTTTGCATATTTTGATAACACTGCTAAATCTAAAGCAAAAGTCCAACAATAGTAAATACTGACTATATTTAGGAAACTGCCCTTTAATTATAACTGACATTTTAGTTGACATTTTTTTCCTTTATTGTATGTGGAGTATTTCATAGGTCTGCTAGACCAACATCATCCATTCACACTCAAAACATGTTAATCTAGTACAGCACTGTCTTTATACAACCTAGAGGTATTTTCTAATCTGATTTCTTTTGTTGTTTTTTTTAAACTCTCACTCAGATTTTTTTTTCTTCCAAATGGTAAATAATATCACTGTATTCGTGTACAGAATATAAAAATCTTTCCAACAGACAAAAGAAGGGGAAAATAAAACAGTCGATGAGGTTTCCAGTCAATAGTAGAGAGGCAAGTATACCAAGGATGTGAAAATTAAAATATTAATAATTAAAAACACTTACAACACTCAACACTTCACTTTGTTCAACAGTGAAATTTACAGTGGTACTGGTACCAAATAATAAAAAAAACGTGTTCGGAGGCAAGAAAACCAGACGGGAGGGCTTAAGATAAATAAAAGCAAATCAAAAACTGCAATGTACCTCAATTTCTTTGAAAGCAAGCCAGGAGGAGAAGAGTAATGAATGAGTATTCGAATGCATCATGATAGACACTATGTATCATGGACATGGGGAGACCAGATTATCATACAGATGAGTGAAGAGATTGAAATGTATCACGATAGACAAGTTTGGGTCTTATTAGAGGACACGCATAGCGATAGCACAGGTGCACTGGTGCCTGTGTTAGTAGCTGTAGGAGCACTTGAGAGCACCATGTTGCACTTAAAAGATCTTTATATAACTTAGAAAAATTAGTCATTTCTTCCACTATTTAGTATAGTATTTAAATCTTGTTAGATTGATTTTTTTTTTGTCTCAGCTCATGATTGCAAATTTTGAAATTCAAATTCAGGTGTTTATAACTCTGAAAGGCTGTAATTTCAAACATCTGCAGCCACATAGGGCTTCAGATTATAAGGATAAAGATTCTCTTTTGGCATCTGTGTCTGTGGTCCAATGCACACGGGTGTGCATTTTAAGGAACAAGAGAAGGCATGCATGAGTCTGAGTGTGAGCCACACAGAGAGTAAAAGAAAAAAAAAAAAAAAAAAGGTGTGAATATACACCTCCACCTCTGGTCTGGTCCACTTCTTTGAAGAATCCAAAGACAGTCACGTGTTTAAATAGAAGAACAGTTTGAGAGGATTTGTCTTTGGATTCTTACAGCCAGAGTGGAGCCATCGTGGTAACCTATACCTCTCAAAGACCAGCAAGAGGCAGAAATTAGCATCACAGCTAAGGGGAATGTGTGTGTCTCAGAGTATGTGTGTGGGGGGTGTGTGTGTATGTGTGTGTGCACTATTTGTTAAGGGTCTTTCTCAACAGGTGGTAGCCAGGGATTGGTGTATAGGAGGCTGGAAGCAGCGAACATGCTCCACAGTGGAACTGTCCGTCTCCACGGCCTTCATGTACTTGTTGAGGATGGCAAATATCTCATTGTTGAGGATCTGGTACTTTCTGATGCGGTCTGCCATCTTCTTCAGGGGCTGTTGAGGGAAAACAAGAACAGAGGGGATATATTTACTGATGTGGCTTCAGTAAAAACAAGCCAAATATTTTTAAAATGCATAGCGGCAAAGTATACTCACCACATTTTTGATGATTTCGTCCTTGCCGTCCTGCCTTTGGACTTTGAGCAGGTGGTAGCAGAAGTCAAAGAGGTCAAAGCGACGCTGCTGTCCCAACAGGACAATGATGGCACATCCGGCCCAGTTCAGCCCATCCCCGAAGCACTGCCTGGAGGGGAAAAGCACGTACGATGCAGGAGTTATGTTTCCATTAAGCGGGGCACAAGTCTTAAGAAGATGTGACAAGACTGCATTATGAATTGTGCAACAGCAGCTCGCCTCTTTTGATGCAAGAATACCCTTTGGTGTTTCATCCGCTGCTATGGCGACAGAAGGGAGAAGCATGACATGCAAAAATGCTCCCTGTCTAGATCCTAAGTGTGGCCACACATTCACAACTCCACTCTTTCTACTTACTTATTTATCTTTGGCTCTCTTAGTGAAGTAGAGCCATGTAAAGGATGGGCGGCAGTATGATAGGACACTTTTTCTACAGCTAAGGAAGCAAAAGCAGTCTGCAACATTAATGTGTACTGAAAAAAATACTCTTAACCCAGGGGTGTCCAATCCTGGTCCTCGAGGGCCACTATCCTGCATGTTTTAGATGTTTCCCTCTTCCAACACGCCTGATTCAAATGATCAGGATCGTTATCAGGCTTCTGCAGAGCTTGATGATGAGCTGATCATTTGAATCAGGTGTGTTGGAAGAGAGAAACATCTAAAACATGCAGGATAGTGGCCCTCAAGGACCAGGGTTGGGCACCCCTGCTGTAGAGTGAAGATCTTCAGAGAAAGACAACAATAGAAACCCTTTTAAAGAATACCTGTGTATGTATAGAATAGGACTCTCCAACCTTGATGGAATGTTGATGTCTAAACTATAATAATAATAATATAATAATCTAACCTTTATTGATCCTTGGGGAAACTCCTCTGCATTCATCCTATTCAAAGTTAACCTTAACTATACATACTAGGAGCAGTGGGCTGCCACGGTGCAGCGCCCAGGGAGCAGTCAGGGGTTAAGGGCCTTGCTCAAGGGCCCACAGTGGTGGTGACTGGGACAAGCGGTCGCTCTCACTTCACCACCTCAACCTCTTGCCAGTCCGGGGACTCAAACCGGCAACCCACTGGTTACAAGTTCGCTTCACAAACCACTAGGCCACCGCTGCCCCAAATCAAGTAGTTTTGTAGCAAGAACAAAAGCAAACAGCGAGTGAATGTGCAACAAATAAGATAAGCAAAAAAGATCTTCTGGATGAAAGTTCTGCGTTTGGTTAATACCACCATCCATCTTAATGATAATGCACACTCTGTTGCTTTATTTATGCGAGTCACGTGACGTTAAACTTGCCAGAAATGTGACATGGACACAGGCCAACGGAAGACAGTAAACCAAAACAATTTAATTGGACTTCATTGTGAAACTAATAAATTTTTCCCTGCAGCTGTTTTTACATTTTGGTGGGAGACTGCGATGCAAAGTGGCTGAGCTTTGCAACTCAAAGGTACATGCATTTATTATTCTTTTTAAAGATGGCACTTTGACCCAGTTTGCAGTGCACTTCCAACCAGTGTGCACATAGGCTTAAAGCACCTTCCAGTCTTTTAATACGGTACTTTAATTATATCCATATGAGCTTGAAGGGACTCTCCACTGATTTCATGATACGCTTACTTGTCATGTTGCCTTCTGTAGGTCTGGAAAGGAAAATCTTGGGGTAGAGTTTACAGTGTTTCAACAGAAAGCCATTTGCCAGGCAAGGAGGCTCCAAAAACCACTCCATAGAACTGCATTAGGAGAAATATACACCAGCATTTTAGTACCCATATTCTAAACTAAAAGACAGGATCTATCTCTTTTTAAATATCTGTCTGTTCCTGCCTCCCAACGCTCCAGTACTAAATTGCTGTAATACGCCTTTAATCCCAAGAAAGTGACCCAAAAGCAATTAGCTCAGTGACAAGATATGCTACAAAGAACTGTGCTTTCTGTAGGATCCAATAGAAAAGAATCAGTTTAACCCTTTAAGACCTGAGCCTCAAAATGTCCTCCTGGTCTTTTTTTCTTATTTTGACTACAAAAAGGTAAGAAAATTTCCTGTGAGCGCTTGTGCCCATTTTTTCAGAAGAAACTTCAATATCTGGAAGCTATTTACGATTTACTGCCTATTATAAGAGTTACGGTAATTTCATCCAGCGGATTCCTGGGGGGCACGAATTAAATTACCGTAATGACAGTGTCGTTGCGCTTTCCAGCCAATATAGTGTCATTACGGTAATTTCATGGTAATTTCATCCAGCGGATTCCTGGGGGGCATGAATGAAATTACCGTAATGACTCATAACGACGTTGCGCTTTACAGCCAATATGGAGTCATTACGGTAATTTTACGGTTTCATTCGGGGCATGAATGAACAAATGAAATTACCGTAATGACACCATATTAGCTGTACATGACATTGCGCTTTACAGCCAATATAGTGTCATTACGGTAATTTTACGGTAATTTCATCCAGCAGATTCCTGGGTGGGGGCACGAATGAAATTACCGTAATGACACCATACTGGCTGTAAAGCACAACGACTCAGCTTTCAGAAACCGTTTGATTTTTTCTCAATGGCACAAACGGTGACATTTACGGTATTCCAAAGTGCGCTTGCCCAAGTGTGTCGCCGATGACGCACCAGGACTTAAAGGGTTAATAGACAAGAGGGTGTCGCAAGAATATAAATACAAAAATATTTCTTCTCGGCCAGTTAATAAAACTGCTAGTCTGAAAGAGAACAGAGCCTTACTTCCCCACCTCTCAACACATTTAAGAAGGTTTGCTATTAGAGCGGCCATATTTTATTACAAACATCTCAGTAAGGTGTCGCCTGGTCTTAGCAGGGTTTTTATAATAACCAGTCTTGGTGACGGGATTGAAGGAGAATACACAAAAACTGACCACATCTCGATATGCTGCCTTGCCTGAGCGGATTATTTAATTAGAATTTTGTTGTTGTCATGGTTGTTTTGACTGTGCAACCTCTAACCAGCTACTAGTGGGGGCCTTTCATCCAATTTATGCACAGTTCTATTGAGTCATAATCAGTTTTTCTTGTCACCCAGCTTGATCGAAAAACTAATGAGCCTCCACTGACTTGTGGAGCATTTGTTCACAGTCTGAATGCCAGAATCAGCAATGACACCAAGGTCACATACATATTTTATTTTACTCTCTCCTACATCCATTTAAAATGCAATTATTTTCCCCTCCTTTTTTTTCCCTTCAGCGCAGTTCAAATGCTGAATGCCGTCGATGAAATTAGTTCAAGATCTACTCAGCGGTCAGAGAAATTTACCTTCATTACTTCTGGTGATTTAAAAGGTTTAAAGTAGCTCCTCTGACCTCCACTGGCTCCATAATGAAATCAGGCCTTGGTGCTCTTCACTGTCTTTGTACACTCCAGATTCGAGAGCTTGCAAGGATGGATTCATACATACTAGATGACATTGTCACATTTTGGAAATGATGATTCTGTTTTCGTACGTGCAGTTGAGTCACTCCGTGCCAACTCACCTAGGGGCCTCCCAGTTGAGGTCTTGGATGGATTTTCTTGAAATAAATCATGCAAAAAACTTCTACAGAACCTTGAAAATCTACTCTTCTCCAAATACTTTTTGAGTTATGAATTTTTGAAAATAGGCCCTTGGTGTTAAATTTGATAACTTCAGTGATTCTTTTAAAGCATCTTTAAAGCCTCACCAGTTGATTATTTTTCACAGGATTTGGCAGTTTTTTTTATGGAATATCTTTGAAAACCTCAAGAAAAAGTTAGAACTTGTAATCGTGTCAATAGCTTATACTGATTTTTTTTTTTTAACAGAAATTAAAATAACAAAAATCTAGAATTTATCATCAAAATGAAAAATCTTTCATTTTCAAAAATCCATATCTCTACTAATATTCACTCAATTCCAACCAAATTTTTGTTGTGAGTAGAAACAACTTAGTTCTGTCATATCTAAATGTCATTTGGTGCTACATCAAAAACTGACTACTACAGGTCTTCCTAAAATTAGCTGAAAATCCACTTTTTCTGACATTTTAACAGGATTTTTTTTCAAGAAGGATTGTTTTGATTTCTTTGAAACTTTTTGAAGGGAATGTCTTCATATCCGTTGAAACCATATTAACAAATTAAAGATGTTATATTACTCCATTATTTAAACATTTTATGAAAATGAAACATTTCCGTAGTTTTCAGTGGCTTTAAAATCACATTTGGTGGCTTTAATTCTCAGGTAAATATCTGTATTATGTTGATTTCAAGGTGGGGCAGCACGGTAGCTCGGCACCGTCACCTCACAGCTAGAAGATCCCTGGTTCGCGTCCCGGTTAGGACGCCTGGGATCTTCCTGTGTGGAGTTTGCATGTTCTCCCTATGTAGGTAGTTTTCACCAGGTTCTCCAGCTTCCTCCCACAGTCCAAATTCATGCTGATGTTAATTGATTATTCTAAATTGTCCGTGTGAATGTGAGTGTGCTTGGTTGTCTGTCTCTATGTGTAGCCCTGCGATAGACTTTCGCCCAAGTCAGCTGGGATAGGCTCCAGCACCCTTGCGACCCTACAGAGGATTAAGCGGTGCATAGATAATGGATGGATGGATGGTTTCAAGGTTTTATATGTCTGTATGGTACCTGTTAAGCTATTTTGTCATTAGTTCAGGAAATAAGTTAAGGCACACTTCAAGCTCAGCCGACAGCTGACATAAATGGAGCATACAGACATCTTGTGTCAGATATGTTTGGGAATGTAATAAAGTTGTATATGAAATAACTTCATTTTTTACATTAGACATGTCACATTGAATGGCGTTGGCATCTCAGCCATAATATGTTTTTTATTGAGCTCGTCTCAGTCCATAATGCCACTCGAGCCCTTTTTGTCCCCACTTCATAAAATCTTTTCTCACCAGGATCTTGCTTGCGGGGAAGTTTAACCTGCTCGGCTGATCTTTTCACCGACACCAAACATAATGCAGTCTTCAACTTTTATCCTGATACATGATGTGTTCTGCAAATTTATGCAAAGCGGTGACACACACAAAAAAAAAATTCACATCTTACACCCCCTCAGCTGTTCCTCATTTAGAATCCCGTTCGGCATTCACGGATGTTCTTTGGTTTGTGTGATTTGTATGTAAAATCATGCCAACTTGAAGCCCTTCACTGTTCAGTTGTACAGCAGGGACTTGACATGTTTCCTGGAATTAGGCTGCATGTAGAGAATTTTAATCCCCGCTTTCGTTTTTTATCTCACTCGCTCACTTCATTTTGAGGAATCTCGGTAACAAAAGGTTGAACACTCTGCCAGACTCAGGTAATTAGGCTTCCTCAGCTTCCTCAACCAAGGCATTTTCCCCGAATGCTGAGGCTTAGATGGAGATAAAGTCACATGAATTTAACAACAGTTTTTACTGTGTGTTATTTGTGTAACTACACATTCATGAAGCTTGACTTTGAGCAAAAGTTCACGGTAATTGCTGCCATGTTATAACAGCAAAAGCTAATACTTGCATAAAACTATTGTGTACAAAACGTTTGATTTCTGCATTTAAATCCTGCAAAAAAGTAGGAATACAGCAGAGAAAGAAGAGTTTGTTACCCTTGCCATGGAGTTTGGTTAATGGTCTGGCACATGAAGAGAAATTCGCCAATTAAACACAAGTAATAGCTGCATTTAATGTTTGACTTCAGTGGTCAGGAGGTGAAGTGAATCTTAAAATTCGAGGTCTAAAAATTGCTCCGTTTAGAGAAGAGCTGGATTCACCCAATGCTGAATCTGTTCCCTCTCTCATCCCTCTGGCTTCCGTTGACATAAAGCATCAAAGACCGACTGGGAGGATTAACATGAGTAGACTGTGCATGTGTTGCTGATGCCACCGCACAGGACTGCTGGAAGTCCTTAAACTTCAAAGTGACCTCTCCTTTTCATTTTGGATGAAAACCTGCTGAATCCAGGTTTCATACGCAGGTTGGACTGTCTGTTTGTCTGGTTCTTCTTTCTATATTTAATTACTTTATACATTTTTGATTAGAGATGCAAGACTTTGGTTATTAGATCTGACTCTTGCATTTCTTATCAGTGGCCACTTAAAACCTAAGCTTTTATTATTGTATGTTACGCAAAATAAAAGAGAATATGAACAACTTAGCTTGAAGAACATCAGATAGATAAGATGTCAATGTCAGCTTTATTTATATAGCACATTTAAACAGCCAGTGGCCTCCCAAAGTGCTTTACAGTAAGATAGGCAGACACAATAAAACAATAAAAGCTATAAAAACAATAAAAGCATACAACATATAAAAACATAAAACAACAATATAGATAAACAATTAAAAGACCAAATAAAAGTGACTATACTCCGCCAAAGGCCAAAGTGAACAAGTGCGTCTTAAGTAGTGTTATAAAAGTGGAGAGGCTGTTCACAGTCCGCACAGTCAAAGGTAATGCGTTCCACAGAGTGGGAGCCACAACTGCGAAGGCTCGATCTCTTCTAGATTTTAAAAAGGATCGAGGAACGTCTCAGACCACCTGATTAGCGGACCTAAGGGCTGTGGAGGGCTGATTCTGGGGCCAGCCCATTCACAGACTTAAAAACAAATAGAAAACAAATAGAAGAATCTTACAATCAATCCTGTACTTAACCGGAAGCCAGATAAGTGAAGAAAGCACCTGAGTTATGTGCTCGTGTTTCTTTGTCCCAGTTAGGAGACGAGCTGCTGCATTTTGAACGAGTTGAGCTCTGATTGGTAAATGCCGTCATACAGGGAGTTACAGTGATCTAAACGAGATGTACTAAAAGCATGGATAAATTTTTCAAGGTCTTTCTGGCTCAGATATGATTTAACTTTGGCTAGAAGCCTCAGCTGAAAAAAGCTAGACTTGACCACTAAGATAGCTTTATTAATCCCTGATAGGGGAACTCATTTGCCACCATCATTGGGCGGCTGTGGTTCAGGTGGTAGAGCGGGTTGTCCACTGATGGCAAGATTGGCGGTTCGATCCCCGGTCCCCCCCCACATGCCAAAGTGTCCTTGGGCAAGACACTGAACCTGAAGTTGCTCCCAATGGCAGATTAGCGCCTTGCATGGCAGCTCTGTCGCCATTGGTGTGTGAATGTGTGTGTGAATGGGTGATAGCGGTACCCATGGCACGTTACAATGTGTTTCGCAAAGGTAGAAAAAGGCGCTATATAAGTGCAGACCATTTACCATTTACCAAGTCTCACAGTTCACTCATACAGTACACAACATGACATTTACAATAAATACAAATACCGAATGCCATTGACATGGACAACAGGTGTAAAACTGTTGATGTACTGGTTGCCCTCAACACAAACACAAGAAAGCAGGATGAGCAGCACAAGAGCTAACAGTACAGACAGCAGCAACCACTCACAGGTGTTCATTAAAATAACGGACTACTGCCGGAATAAAAGACCTTCTGAGTCGTTCAGTGGAACTCTTAGGCATCACTAAAAGAACTTCTAAGCCCATTAAAAATGCTGTGAAGAGGATGGCCATCAGAGGTCAGCACAACTTTCAATTTGGCCCCAATCCTCTTATCACAGGAGACCTCAAGTGAGTCTGGGGTGCAGCCGATCACTGAGCCAGCCTTTTTGATCAGTTTATTGATCCTGTTTTTATCATCAACAGCAAAGAACAGCATAAAACAAGACACTGGCAAAGATCCCCTGATAAAAGACATCAAGGAACCTCCTCCTAATGTCAAAGGATCTCAGTTTTCTAAGGAAAAACAGCCTGGATTGAGCCTTCTTAAAAACAGCCTCTGAGTTCTTTTTCCAATTAAGTTTGTGGCCAATGTGAACACCAAGACACTTGTACGACTGGACAATTCAGTCTGTTCAGCATTGATGGTCACAGGGCATGAGACGTGAGATTTTTAGAAAAAAGGGGGTCACTATATGCAACATATATGAAAATATCTGTTAGATGTTCCTCCCAGGACGCATACTAGCCGAAGCAGAGGACATTTGAGTTCACCCACAAGCCTCCAATTGCCCCTTTTCACTCTCTGAAATGACTATTGATCAGGGACGGAGATCAATAGCAATTCACATTAAGTGATTTTTTAAAAACCATTCCTGTCATCACAGGATTTCACTACCAGTGGGAGTTTGTTTGATTTGCATTAAGTCTTTTGATCAATCGCATTGATCATTCGCAATTCTGTAATTATGCATAAAGCATGAGGCAGTCTGGCAGTAAAGGTGCTGGGCTGAGCAGCCTCTGTGCTGCTGGTGGTCACCTTGATGTTGGTTACTGGTGCTGTTTGAGACAGCAAAAGAGCACATTTAGATCATTTTTTTACAGATGTGAAAATTCATATTCAATTATGACCACTGACAGGTGAAGTGAATAACATAGATCATATTGGTACTATGTGGTGTTCTGCTGGAAAATCGTGTTGATGAGACTTAGACACCCAAATAAACATTGTCCCAGAACAAGCACACTCCCTCATGCAAATGGAAATCCCAAATGTCACTGGCCTACCCCTGCAGGAAAATGTACCCCACCACATGGCAACAACATCAACCAATCAGGAACATCTTGAGGAACATGACAATGGCCCAAGATGTTGGTTTGACCTCCAAACTTCCTAGACCCCATTCTGATCAAGCATCAACAGGATGCAGTGGAACAAGTTGGATTGACAGAGGCCCCACTGCACAAGGAGAGTACCCAAAGGATCCACTGCCCTGGTCCTGGTGCCAGACCCCATAGGACACCTTGAGAGGTCCTCTTCTTTTTGCCCACATAAGGGGGACCAACACAATATTAGACAGGTGGTCATAATGTTATACTTGATCTGTGTATTTCCAAGGTACTTCTCAGTAGTACACAGGATTTCTTATAGTAGGATGAATTATGTCACCATGTCTGTTTGATAAACAACTTCAAAATGTTGTGAGTATGAACTGTGTTATTCAAGTTATAAAGTATATAACAGTTTGGGGTTTAAGCTCAAAGCATTTACTTTCTTTTTACAGTCAGTTAGTGTGATTTGAAGCTTCAGTGAGACCAAAGTTGCAATAACAACAGGCAGGAATGTCCAGGAAATCTGTGCCCCTCCCCCCAGTCCATTAAAACCTACAACTGTTTACACTTTATACTGAACTGCATTATAAAATTATATACTTTCACAACATTAACTTGTATTATATGGTAATTTTGGTTTCTTTTATTTATTAAAAGAAAC
>OMNN01098723.1:0-12106 GCA_900302755.1 Chromis chromis
GACACCATTTTAGCTCCTGTTTCATTAAATAAAGTTCCCCCCCTCCTGAAAAGCCCAGTCTGCTCTGATTGGTCAGCCACCCCGATGAAGGCAACCAACATTGGTTACGTATTGTCATCTCAGATTCTGTGGCATAGCTTCCTGATGGTATGTGTTAGGTATGGGAATTGATAAGATTTCTACAATTCCGATTCCATTTTCGATTCTGCTTAACGGTTCAGTTCTTTGTCGATTCTCTTATCGATTCTCATTTGCACAGTAGAGGACGTGCTAATGTTGCCGTTGCTGCTGAGATTCACTCTGGAGTGGATTGAAAACGTGACGTTCATTTAAAGTTACTGCATGCTGTGTGTGCAGATGTTTCTGCATATTGGTAGTATTTCCTCCCTTTGGTGAAATATCCACTTTGCAAGTATTGTTAAGTAAGTTGCCCTGTTGTCATCCCTTCACGTGAAATATAACCAAACTTTTGAGCGTTTGTGCCGCTTGGGCGCCATGTTTCCTGCTGGATGCACTGGTGAATTTGCGCCCATTGGAATTGATAAGGGAATCATTTGCAAAATTGGCAAACGATTCCAAGGAATTGAAACACTGGGAACCGGTTCGCAACAAGAATTGCTTTTCGATTCCCATCCCTATTACGTGTCCACTGGGGCATTTTTACACCTGATGGATCACGCTGCTTCCCAACGTTGGACGCTGGATGGGCGTACAACTCGGTAGTGTGCGATAGATGATCGGTAGCTGCTTTTCAACAGTAATCAACACACAATTTGTCTCCCTAAAGTCACGCAAAACATTGGCTGCACCTGATTGGACAACATTTCACTCGGAGGCTGCAAAGCTGCTCACGTGAATGGGAAACGATGAAGCAATGAGTCATGTGGACATTTACCTTAAAAGTTGTTGGCTAATAAGTTCAACTATACATGCTTGAACCAGAATCAGAACCAGAGAGACTCTTGCAGAAGCAATGAAATCACACAAAGTTAACGGTAACAATAGCCACACAATAAGACTAGGATTTTTCAATTGTTGTGCGGACATCACCATCAACAATAAGAGTAACTAACTGGGTCTCCTGTTCCTTGAATACTTGGAGCGCAAGAGGACTCTTGTGTTAACTCGTGCAGCCAACAGTAGAACATTTGGCATGCTTTGCTTGTAACTGAGAGAGTTTACAGATAGCAGAAGCAGCTTTTGTGAGAAAATAATGGCAGACTGCTTTATTTTAGGGTGCCAAACTTGGTCCAGCAAGGCGTTATGCAAATATGTACATGGTGATGCAGATATGCAATGAAAGAAAAGCCTGAACTGCCCACCAGACGTTTGAGGCAGTGCAAGAGCAGAGTTTTCCATAGAGGAGAATAACTTTGGGTTTAACCTTTTACCTGCACATAAAAGCTATGACACACTTAAGGAAAGGGAAAACCCCAGAAAGCACAATATGGGCTCTATAAAAATAATACAATTACAGCATCTTAGTCATGTATGGAGTCTCTGATGTCTGTCTTTTCTCAGACGTTGCTTGAGCCGGCTGCTCCATTTGCTAGACTTAGTAGACTCGAAGACCGCAGGGATAACCTCAACCTTTAAGAGCTGCTGTGAGTTTAACTGACAGTGACACCAGGGCATGAATGTTAGATCAGGAGGTTTGTGGTCTGAGAACTCCCTGGAGCTGGGAAGACAAAAACGTGCACACACAAAAGTTTTAACCATACATAACAAGTTTTATGTGTCTGGTTTGTTGAAGGTCACCGGTGTGTTACTACATACCGGAGTGTATTCACTGTCATGCTGCTTACAAACTGGCATGGCTACATGCTTTTGGTGTATGTCTGGAAGACTATCAAGCTCAGAATCACACAGGAATAAAATGCAGACACAGGGGGACCACTCCCCTGCGTCTGCAGATGAAGATGGGCTGCACGACACCACCGGGACGGACGAAGGACCCCACCCCCACAGACCCGCAACCGTGAGGGCAGATGGGCTGCACGACACCACCGGGACAGGCTGCATGCACTAGAAAGGCAGTGTGTTCATTTCATTTACCAAAAGCATTTGCAAACAAATATTTTGTTTATTTATTTATTTATTTCATAATTTGTGACATCATCAAATTCATTCATAATGTATGACATCACTGATGATGTCATGACATCACTGATGATGTCATACATTATGTCTGAATAAATATGATGTCACAAATTATGAATTAAACAAATATAAATATTATTTATTTATTTATTTATGTCATCAAATTTATTCTGAATTTATGACATCATCAGTGATGTCATATGAGCCCCCGGGGGAGTTTTTAAATAGAGGTCATCCCATGAAGCAGTCATCCCATGAGTCCATCTGACGTCGGCACAGCAGAAGCAGGGGGACTACATACTCTCCTGCTGTCTGCAGACACAGGGGGCCTACTCCCCTCGTCTGCAGATGAAGATAGGCTGCATGACACCACGGACGGACGAAGGACGGACGAAGGACGGACGGAGGACGGACGAAGGACGGACGGAGGACGGACGAAGGACGGACGAAGGACGGACAAAGGACCCCACCCCAACAGACCCGCAACCGCGAGGGCAGATGGGCTGCACGACATACTTATTTATGTCATCAAATTTATTCTGAAATTATGACATCATCAGTGATGTCATAAAAAAAATCTATTTTTTATGATATCACTGATGATGTCATAAAAAATAGATTTTTTTATGACATCACTGATGATGTCATAAAAAGTAGATTTTTTTATGACATCATCAGTGATGTCATAAAAAAATCTATTTTTTTGTGTGTGATGCTCCATAAGAACCAGCTTTCTCTGACCACAGGACTGCTTATCTGAATTAAAAAATTCTATTCTCATCATTCAATGCAAGTTGGATAATTTATTGGAAAATCCCAAATAAGTGGCTACACTCATCATATTCTTCGTTGAACTGGCAGTTTCTCTGCTTCACTCTGAATTTCTGTGATTGCATAACCAAGTGGGAGTGTTTCACTAGAAGAAAACCAACACTTATATTAGTTTTCAACTGCTGTGACAATTGTTACCCTAGAAACTGAAGGAAGAGGATAATATTGGTGCTATAAAGCTTTTGGGTACTTATGCGGTTGCATGACTGTGATGATCCTCACTTCCCCATTTCCAATGTGGTTCGAGAGAGATTTAAAAATAGTTTAACAATGACAAGTTTTGTGATACTGATGAACATTATGTGATGTCAATGGCTGCTAGACTTAGACTAACAGGTCAGCTTTTGAATATCTACTCATATCTACATCTTTGTCACAAAAAACAATCATGCATTTTGGTTCTTTCTAATTGTAATATTTGGTTAGATGTCCTTTCGACATTTTCACCTCATGTAGGTGTTTTGGTAGCCATCTGAAAGCTTCTGGCAAGCTTCTCGTTGCTTATTTGAGCACTCTTCTTGATAGAAATAGTACAGTTAAACTTGTTTCTTCAGCACAGCCCACAGGTTCTTGATGGGATCTAAGTCGGGACTTAGGGGAGATCAGTCTAAAACCTTAAATCTGGCCTGGTTTAGCCATTTCTTTACCATTTTGATGTGTTTTCGGGGTCAGTGTCTTGTTGGAAAGCCTGCGTCCAAAACCCGACCATCTGGCTGATGATTTTAGGTTTTCCTGAAGATGTGGTGGTAATCCTCCTTCATTATTCCATTTACTTTGTGTAAAACACCAGTTCAGTGGCACCAAAACAGCCCCAGAGCATAGTACTGCCACCACCATGCTTGGTGGAAGGTATGGCGTTCTTGGGATTGAAGGACTCGCCTTCACTAATCCAAACATACTGTTGGTCATTGTGGCCAAATAGCTCATATAGCCAAATAGTTCAGTTTTTTTCATGTTAGAAGTCTTTATTATTGTTTTATTTCATGATTGCATATTTCCCCATGACACTTTAACTGCATAATGTCACTAAAATGGCGCCTCATTTTCACCTTTCAGCCAATCACAACCCCAGACCTCTTATTTACTTAACTTTACAAGGCTGCACATAGAGAAGTTTGCTGTGGAGAAGTAGCCAGTCAGAGCCGCAAAACATGTCATAGCTGCATTTGTGAACGAATTGTGATGCCTTAGCTGTTAAATTTAATCAAAACCGACACAATAAAAAATAAAAAAAAGATTTAAGCTATATTTTTTTTTCTGTAGATCAGTACCTCTGGGCTGCCGTTGGTGGCTCACATGACAAAATTTTGACCTCAGTGGTGGATACTTCCTGCTGAAATGTACCTTTGTAGTCATTAGTTAACGTTTTCCCTGAAAATGTTATGTACACAAGCTTAAATTTGACTTTTATCAAAAAATCTTATATTTTGTGATACAAAAATTAGTCATTATTTCATGCTGGTTCACGCCAACATGTAACATTTTACAGGGCAGCAGTATGCTGTTGATAATACTAATACTAAATAGCTATTCCTACTTTGCAACCCTATTATGAATTGTGAGTGTCATTGGTGAAATTGAAATAAAATGTCTACAGTGAAATAAAAATGATCCCCAATTAAACTCTATTCTTACAGAAATAAACAGGTTATTTATATGATTTTTTCATAATGTCTAGTTTGATTTATTTAATATTGAAAGTTCCAAACTCACTTACTGGTTTTGTTTCTTCAGGTTTTACCAAATGTGATTGTGGGGAAGTTTTCCATGCGTTTCCCAGAAACCTTGTGGAAGTTGTACTTCCTTGTGCAACAAACTACACATCAACACACATCAGTTTCAATGTAAACTGTTTACCACGTAGTAGGCGTGTGTATATTACGGTCACCAACTGTTGGTCACTTGAAGGGTTTCAACAGTGTGAGAAAGAATGTAACCGACCTCAGCCACAGTGGTAATTTCAGCAACACCCAGTTTCATATGTCTTTTTTCAAACTCTAGTATCTTCACCAATATTTTCAAGGTTTTGTTTTATAATTATCCTACCAGAATTTCACATTCAGAAGTTGTTGAGCCCATTCTCCACTCATAGTAGTTTTATTTTAGATCACAACCCAATCAAAAACTTCCCATTGGCCCAAACATTTCCACTCGACACATCTGATTGGCTGACCTCTCTGCTGCCACTAATAACAGACCATCCAATGGGTCTACCGCAGAACCTGAAGACATTTTGACTGGCTAACCGCAGGGCTGACCACTAATAGCAGGATAGCTGAGAGTCAGACATGGAAGTAGTCTGGTTTTTATTTGCGTACAAAGAGGGATCTGGGCACCGAGGCTAACATTGTTCAGAAAACGTTGGGGAGCTCTAGGATTTCCTCTTCTCGGTAAACAAGCTTTGCAGCCAGCGCGCATAGCTGTGGTGCCGTGATCCCATAACAGCATGTCATTACTGGAGTCCAGCTCCCTGAAAGAGAAACTGCTCTGATAGTAAAGTCGTGTTGCTGTGACCCACATTTATGCAGCAGGTGTGTGTTTTTACGATGTGTGACTATACTGTGTTTTTCTTGTGTCTTTGTGCAGAAAAAGCCTCTGTCTGCTGTGATAAAGGAGGTGTGCGATGGGTAAGCTGATTCATTTTGATCTTCCTCACACCCTGGTTAATGTTAGACATCAACATCACTCAGCTGTACATGTAACTGTGATGCTTTTTATCTGTTTGTGTGTGTATAGGTGGAATCTCCCAGGTCCTGAGAACTACGCTCTGCAGTACACCGATGGAGTGCAGATGTACATCACCGAATCGGTCAGTCGCTCCGTCTCTACACAAATAAATATTTATCTATTCCGCTGATTCCTATCTGGTAAATGTCTGACTACATCTGGAAAGCGTTGAGCAACAGGGCCTGAGTCAGTCCTGTTTAAGAGGAGATGGGTGTAAATTTCTATTTGAGCAATGAATCAGTGAGTCACTACTTTGTCAGCGCTGCTTCTGCATTTTTTGAGCTGAAAATGACTTAACATGGAGCCCAGGTCATCAGGGCTGTTAAGGATGAGACAGAATGAGAAAGCAAGAGACAAAAGGGAGAGAAAGAAGCAGCTGGGACTTCACTCAGCTTCTTTGTGACAAGTGATCTTTTGAAAAGGTTGCTGCTGGGAGCCCTCCCCCTCTTTGAACTGAAGACTGTAGAAGTCATTACAGAGGCATCATTGGACTGCAGACTAGAGATCACTGTATTTATTGTAATAAACCTGAGTGAGACTGTAGGAATAGTGCTGCTGTAGGAGTGTGAGGCTTCTAGTTTCAGCTGTCTCAGAGTTGGTGGAAAGATGGTAACTTCCAGACTTTGAAGTGAGCTCGTAGTTAAACACAGATGTTTCAGTTTAAGAGCAGCTTCTTGATGAGTCTGTGGAACTTTTAGCTTCATTGCATGCAGTATAATAACGATACAGATCATTTCTTGCTTCCAGTAGTAGTCCGGTTATACAAATATCCCTGTTAATAAAGAGACTGTTCAGATTAACGGATGAGAATATCACAGTAACACTCAGCTTTCTATAAAGGCTCAAACGTCTTGGTCGTAACCGTCTGTGTTGACTTCCTGACATATTGCATATTAATAAGATTCTAGTTAGCTGAGCTGTTCTGTGAAACTTTATTCTAAATGTTTCTAAATGAATTTGTGGCTTGAATGCTAATTGCATTTGTAAAAGTGAGCCCAAGTTCAAGCTTGAGCTCAAAACTTATCCATTGATCACATACAGTAGATGCACTTGTCCATGTATATATTTGCATATATATATACGCATTTTGTGTATTGGATTGTGCACAGTCACATACAATACAACACACACAGTCTGTTCTGTTTGCTCTGTGGTTTATCCAACTGCTGTTGTATTTTACTCTACATTAAAAAGCCAATGACTGTGTGCAAATTAGCATCAGAGAAGAAGCTTGAAGCCTTATAATCATTACATTTCTTTTTCCCATGTTGCAATGTTTATCTGTATGGTCTGTTAAAAAAAAATTGAAATAAGGGTAGAATAATTGCATTTTTATTAGGAGGAATACAGAGTATTTTTTAGAGGTTTATGTCTGTTTACAGGCCAGCATCTGGTAAATATATCTCATCTGTAGTCTGTCTGTGTGGTTAGCTTACTCGCACCCCTGTTTGTTTTACCTCCTACCTCAAAATGACTTGGTTTCAAAGGGTTTCTCAGGTTTTAAATTAGTTTTCCTCCGTGTGCATCTGTTTGTTTGTGTGTTGTAGAATCGCCTGGACATCAAGAACGGCTGCATTCTGCGTCTGACCAAGGCACCGGTGAGTCTGCAACCAACAGGCTCTCAGCCACTTTCCTCTTCTCACATTCTTCCTGTCTGTAGCCTCTCACTTACTAAATCACTCTTTCATTTGCATTCTGCATGTACCAAACAGCAGAATCGGCTGCGTGCACAGAAAATAGAATGTGTCAGCCTTGTTCTGCCACTGAGTGTTAAAGAAGAGCAACAATAACAAATTAACTCCTAATAAAGGGGAAGTTTTTTTTCCAGTGTGGTGTATGAACATGGGTGTTTGTTTTTGTGTGAACTCAGGGTCGCTGTGCAGAGGACTTGTACAAGGGAATCCAGAGCTCGGACGCAGGAGTGCGCTGCGACTCGCTGAAGGAGCTGGCTGGCGTTTCCACAGACATGACCTTCGCTCAGGAGTTCATCAGCCGAAACGGACACCTCCTATTAGTCAAAATAGTGGAGGACTCTACTGAGTTAGTACTCTGTTTGTGTGTGTGTGATTGCATATTTTCCTTGGCTGGAGGTGAAATGCTGCTCCACAGATAGATATTAGTGGTGCTGAGGAGTTAATGCACATGTAGCAGCGTCCAGGTTCAAGCTGATGCTGTATAGAAAATAAAAACAAAGGAGTGTACCAAAAGTTTACATACACTTGTGAAGACCATGTATGATCATAGCAGTTTTGAGTTTCCAGTGACTCCTATAACTCTTAATTTTCTATGATGGAATGATTGGAACACATGCGTCTTTGTCACAACAGCAATCATGCATTTTGGTTCTTCCTAATTATAATATTTGGTTAGATGTCCTTTCGCCATTTTCACCTCATTTAGGTGCTTTTGGTAGCCACGTGAAAGCTTCTGGCAAGCTTCTGGTTACTTATTTGAGCACTCCTCTTGATAGGAATAGTACAGTTAAACTTGTTTCTTCAGCACAGCCCACAGGTTCTTGATGGGATTTAAGTCGGGACTTAGGGGAGGCCAGTCTAAAACCTTAATTCTAGCCTGGTTTAGCCATTTCTTTACCATTTTGATGTGTTTTTGGGGTCAGTGTCTTGTTGGAAAACCCAACTGCATCCAGGATCCAACCATCTGGCTGATATGGTGGTAATCCTTCAAATTTTTCCATTTACTTTGTGTAAAACACCAGTTCAGTGGCACCAAAACAGCCCCAGAGCATAATACTGCCACCACCATGCTTGGCGGTAGGTATGGCGTTCTTGGGGTTGCAGGACTCAACTTCACTAATTCAAACATACTGCTGGTCATTGTGGCCAAATAGCTATTTTTTTAGTTTTATCTGAACACAGAACTTTACTCCAGAGGCCTTTTCTATGTCCGTGTGATCCGCAGCAAACTTCAGTCAAACCTTAAGGTGCTGCTTCGAGATGAAGAGCTTACTTCTTGCATGGCAGCCTCTCAGCACACGTTGATGTAAAACTCTCTTTATTTTGGTTCTTTCGTAATAAATCTATGAAAAACCTATGAAAGAACCAAATGCATGATTGTTTTTTGTGACAAAGATGCATGTGTTTCAATGCTTCCATCGTAGAAAATTAAGAGTCGTAGGAGTCATTGGAAAGTAAAGACTGCCATGATAGACATGGTCTTTAAAAGTTTATGTAAGCTTTTGTTCACGACTGTACATAGGGCCACAAATATGAGACTATATTATGCTGAAAGAAAAGTTTCCACTTACACTTTTTGAGTCTCCTTGTTATTACTTAAAACCAGTTGCTGATTACTTTGAGCTGTGACATAATGGAAACCATTACAGTTAATATTTATACTTCAAACACAGTAAGTGAACTACTGAGAGGATATTACAACCACCTGTATGTGTGCATAACTACAGTTTGACTTATGGATAATATTTGTTCATCTCTTCTCATCATTCAGGAGTAATGTGATCATGACCCACACACTGAAGGCTTTCATGGAACTGATGTATCACGGGATAGTTTCCTGGGAGAACCTCTCTACTGTCTTCATCAAGAAGGTTTTGTATCTGCTGCTGTCTGTGTGTTGTTTTGTCAGTTTTTCCAAGTGACTGCTGCTGCATTCTCTCTTACTTACTATTGATCTACTTCTGTCTCTTCAATCTCTTCTTTCGCTCTCTCTCCTCAGATTGCCAGCTTTGTCAACTCCAAGCCGACCGATGCATCAATACAGCAGGTGTCCCTGGACATCCTGGAGAACATGGTGCTGAGCAGCCAGAGCCTTTTCCTGCAGGTCAAACATGAGGTCACCATGGAGAGGCTCATTGCTCACCTCCAGGTGTAAGTAGCAGATTATTCATGAAATATGTGCAGTCACAGTTCTTTGAAACATGAATATTTTTTCCTTTAACCCTCTGACATTCTTTTGCTCCTGCCACATTTTTTTTTACACACTGTAGGTTCATTTTTCACTGCAGTATAAAGTCCTGCCCCTCTATGGAAACAGCACAACCATGACTAGAAGTAGAGAGCAGTCAAACATGTCTTTTGTGCAGTTCACCAAAGTTTTTATTCAATAAATCCATCCATCATCTATACACAACTTAATCCCCTGTAGGGCCGCAGGGGGGCTGGAGCCTATCCCAGCAGACCCGGGCGAAGGCAGGGGACACCCTGGACAGGTCGCCAGTCTATCACAGGGCTACACATAGAGACAGACAACCAAGCACACTCTCATTCACACCTACGCACAATTTAGAATAATCAATTAACCTCAGCATGTTTTTGGACTGTGGTAGGAAGCCGGAGTACCCGGTAAAAACCCACACTGCACAAGGAGAACATGTAATAAATCATAAAGAAGAAGAATGAAAGTCTAATTTCTTTGATTATTTTTTACAAGAACTAAAAAAAAGAAGAAGCAGAAAGCAATATTGACACCATTTCTTAGGAGCCTCAATTCGTTACCAACATTAAAAAAGATTGTGGCTCTATACTATGGATATTTCAGTTTTTTTGTTTTCATATTTGTCTCCATATCTGCACCGGCACAAACACAGCCTGCAGTTCAGCCAAGTCATTAATGGCTTCTTGCTTGCAGAATTGTTTTATTTATTTTTATCTTTTTATTTATTTATTTTTCAATACAATCTGACTTGTGCACAGTTTATTTTTGGCACCAAGAAAAGTGGTTTTGATAAAATATCACATTTTTAAATCTTAAATTGTTTAATTTTCCAGATGAATGTGAAAATCACACTCTTGCTGGCTCTGATAAATTTTGACAATTTTTTAAAGATAACATGCCTTTTTAAACCTGCTGGTGGCTTTTGGGATTCAGAGATTTAATGTCTAAAGCTGGTTATATCTATGCTATCGTATTTTTCGTTTCTCTCTAAGAAGATGTGCAGCCTCTGTCCACCTCCACATTATATTTTACTGCAACACTTTCTGCATCTGCACATTATCTGTTGCATTTCTTTGCTGCACAGCGAGGGTGCTATTCTTCCTGAGCCCCTCTCAATGATGGACAATGGAAGAAATTAAAGACAGATGGAAAATATTACATGTTCATGATCTGCTCTGCAGTAAAGCGAAAGAAACCCAGACAGAGTCACACCTCAGTATTGTGATGAGGTGGCAGGGTGTCAAGTTTGCAGCTTCGTCTCTATAAGAGGAAGTATTTAGATATGTAAACTGACATTTATCACACCAAGATTTCACAGATAAGCGTTATGTAGTGACGTATGAACTGAAAACTGTTTTTTTTCCCCATCCTTTTGTGTATTTCTAAACACATTTAAATACGGATGCAGAACATTTAATTGTGTGTTTGTCTCACAATTCAATCTTTATTCTCTAACTTGTTTCAGGACGAACCAGCAGATACAGACCAAAGCCATGGCTCTACTTATGGCCCTACTACAAACAGCTGGAGACTCAGATAAACAGGTGCTGCTTCAATCCACTTCTTGCTCTCTTATCCAGTTTTCATCGACTTCCTCTTCTCATAACTAATAAACCTCCAAAGCATGCAGACAAGCAAGTATTTTGATTGTGTAAGGGCTTTCCTGGATGTCTGTTGCTTCCAGACAGTGAAGCTATGCACTGTGCATACTTAGCTCAAAAACGTTCATCATGTCTTCTTACTACTGTAGACGTGTTTTTGGTTCTCTGTCCAGACATATAGTGAAAAGAGTAGATGTTGCTCTTTACCTTTCTGCTTGACAGTTTCGGCGATGTCTTTCGCCTTCATCAGAAGTGTCTCACTGACAGCGGGTGACGTGTTCAGCCGGCAGAGCTGTCAAGATCTGCCGGCTGACACATCACCCACGGTCACTCTTTTCACTATATGTCTGAACAGAGAACCAAAAACATGTCTACTGTGCATACTTTATCTGAGCTTATGATTTTCAGTTGTCCTTAAACTTTGGTGATTTCTGTTTTTCTTACTGTTAGCTTATTCCTCAGTACCATAGAGCTCCATTGTTATAAAAAACTGTCTCTGAGAAGGTTTGTGCACATCACATATCTTAGTGTATAATAATAATAACTTTATTTTTATAGCACCATTTAAAAACAGAGTTTACAAAGTTTTTACAGGCAGGGCAAAAAGAAAAGAAGGATACTCAGGAAGAACATTGAACAACAGAAGACTGGTCAGTCCAAACATGGTTAAAATGCTCAGAATAAATTAGCTCAACTACACCAGATAGAATAATAAAATGCCACTTCCAAGTAAGGGAAAGAACATGTGGAATAAAAGACAAATGGAGGGTAAAACCATAAAGACAAGGCTTAAAATGAATAATAATAATAATAATAATAATAATAATAGTAGTAATGGTAAATAAGTAGAATAAATAAGTAAATAAATATAGGGTAAAAGAGAATAAAATGAACAATAAAATAAATATAATTTAAAAAAAAAACAATTAGACGAT
>OMNN01098723.1:15510-34599 GCA_900302755.1 Chromis chromis
CTCCAGATCTCAGAACACAATAAACATATACAAACACAACATTATATTACAGACACAGACAACTTACTCACCTTCACCCTTTCCCACCCACCGAAAATCAAACAAGGTCTGTTTGTCTGCATTTTGTTTTTCAGCATCTGAAGCAGCTTGATTTCCAATTATTTGAATTACTAATTAACTAAAAATTGAACGTACATGCAAAGATGGCAGCTTGAGCGTCTGCTGTAGGTCTTCTTCTAAGTATGATAAGATAAACTTTATTGATCCCTCACCAGGGAAATTTACAAGCATTTAAGTTTATTATTATTATTACAGCTAAGTTTCCCTTTGCAATTTTGTTTCTGTCTCTTAGTTTGTCCTGGAGAACAGCAGCAGAGAAGACAAACACGAATGTCCTTTTGCCAGGAGCAGCATCCAGCTCACGCTCATCCTGTGTGAAATCCTTCGTATTGGAGAGCCGCGTAAGTTAATCTCCAACCCGCTTATTCCTGATTTCTCTGCAACCTCGGCTCCAACCTGCTCTGACAGCTGACAGTCTTTCCTGTTTTCTCTCCACCCTTGTCCTCTGTGTACAGCCTCGGAGACGGGATCTGACTACCACCCCATCTTCTTTAGTCAGGATCGGCTGATGGAGGAGCTTTTCTGTATCTGTATTCAGCTGCTCAACAAGACCTGGAAGGAGATGAGGGCCACACAGGAGGACTTTGACAAGGTAATGTCAGATAACAAAGCAGGGCGTCGCTTGCTTCACTGTTCACTTCAGAACAGCACAGACCTAGAAAGAGCCATGGTGCCACACAGAAGGATTTTAGTGGATTTTTCCTTTTATTTTTCATTCTAAATACAGTACAAGCATTGACTCTTTCCTAGTTGTACTGTAGCAGTGTCCTGATATCTGCCTTAATATGAAGCACAAGCTAATTTTCCTAAAGATACTTCAGGTCAACATAGTAAAAATCTTATATACTCAAAGATACTGTTAGAAACCTTGTGTTTGAGGTGCATCCTCACATTATTTTGATTCTTTCTGACTGTAGATTTGTTTCTTTTGGTGGACTTGTGCATGAATGAGCGCTAAATGAATGTTTTCCCGGGAGTTCTATGCTCTCCGGTCTGTGCTACACGGACAAATAATTGTTAAATTGCTGCTCCAGCGTGGCTCAATGGCTTTTCGACTGTGTGTAAAAATGATGACATGGTGCATTTCAGATCCAAGCTTACCATGACCAGAACTGGCCTGTTTACTGAATCCTGTGACAGCGACTCTGTTGCTTCCCGTGGAGCAGCTAGACTCATTTGTGGTCGGCCCAACCACAGATGCACTTTCATGAATCATAAAATGATGTTGAAACTGGTCACTGGGTTTTTTTTATCCACCCACTGATTCCCTCCTTAAGCACATGATGGCTGCGTGTGTGGGACTCAGCTGTGGTCATTCTGATTCAGTGAGCGTTATCTTGCACATTTGCGTCATAAATAAGAATTAAAACTGAGCAGCTGAGTGGAATATGAAACTAAACAAGACAGCAAATTCCCACAGAGCAGCAGAAATAAGACACAAAGACTAAAACAGAGAATGTTTTTCTGTTTTAATTGTTGTGGGACAGGCTGATTCTCATGCTAACCATCCCTGACCTGCCCCCACAGACACACAGTGACCTTACAAGTACTTGGTAATAGTTTAAGCCTTCAGCGGAGCGGTTTCGTCTGGGAGAAATATTGGGAATCCAACCATCCTGAAAGGGAGACTGCTTGAGCTTTTGTCCCAATCCGCAATTCAACATCATCCACAAAGCTCTCTCCCGGTAGTCATAAAACTCAGTGACCCTATGACCTTTCAGGAGCAGGCCAGTGCCCTGAGCGCCGGGCCAGCAGACCGGCCTTTTGTTTTGGCCCGCGGACCCCCTACCCAGGGTGCTTTGGGAGCAGGGACAAAGGGGCATTAGGTGGACAAAGAGAAGCGTGGTGAGCGGCAGAAACAAAGGGAGAAGGAAACGAGGAAAACAAAGCGCTCAGGGCATCAGCAGTAATTACACAACAACAGAGGGGGAACGTAAAACCCCTGGAAACAATATGAGAGCGAGAGAATGAGATGGGTCGGACTGGAGGAAGCAGAGAGGTGGAGAAACCAGAGGAAAAGAAAGATTGTGGTGGTGATTTGTTTGTGCATTTGAATGATACTGCTCCACACATCCGATCACGTGAACGCATTTGCACAGATCCGTACGCCTGCTGTGATAACGGTCATCCTCCAGACTCTCACACATTTAGCATGCGCGCACACGCTGCAGGGTTTTAGGGAACAGAGGCAGCTGCCGTCCCTCGCTCCGATTGGCCGGTGGAGCCAAATGACAAGAGGGGCTGGACGTGAGGGGTGTGCATGTGTGTGTGAGAGTATCAGGATGTCTGTTTACAAAACACCCAAAGGCCTGCACCTCTCCTGTCATGTAGGTGATCTCGGTGTCTCTCTCCCCGTCACTGTCCTCTGATTGTTGAGCAGGTGGAAGTTAGGATTGTGATATTTGTCAAAATAGTGTGCTCTGAAGGAGGAAAAATGGAGGTAAGATTGTTTTTTTGCATTGTTTTAAGCTTTTTCTAACTGCTTAGTTGCTATGGAGGCTAATATTAAATGTTCCAGATGCAGCACAGAAGGCTGAATTGTTTAGAAAGGAGGGTGACGGTGAAGAATCAGAGAGCTAAGATGACATAACAGGGTGCAGCGGCCGTCTGAGGCTCGTGTCATGTGAAAGTTGCTGAAAGTTATTTTGGCTCTGGGGGCCGGAGCTGGAATCATAGTGTGAAACTGTAGTCGCTTGTTTTGTGTCCCTGCGTGTTCACACAATATAGAATGACAGGCTGGATTTCACTGTCTGCTTTTCCAGCGCTGCCAGACAAATTGGCTCAACTGTTCTCTTGTGTGGTGAACAGTTGAACTTAAGCTTTCAAGGAAGATCCAGCATGGAGTTTCAGTTTTCCACAGAGCGTTATTTATATAAAAGCATTTAACTGTGTGGCGGGAAGCTGACACACACACAATCACAATCAGTCAAATTGGGTGTGAGCAGGAATGATGTAGGTCAGCAGAGTGTGTGTCAGGGAACCAGGAGTAACACAAATAGCTCTGTCTGGAAACGCTATAGATTTTTTTTGTATAGATTTTCCACCGTATTGCAACAGAGGCAGCCATAGATTTTACACACATGCAACTGTGCATTTTGACAAACTGCCCTGAGCTGTGGTTTTCTGGCCAGGCGGGGTCACCCCCCCGTCCCTCTGTGTGAGCTTCACCTTAACAAATCATGCAGAAAAGGCACACAAACACACACAGAAAGTGTAAAGTCGCGGCTTAGCTTGTCAGTGATCGATCGTGCTAATTCTGCATGGTTGGATGTTGCAGAAAGCTGAGTTGGTAAAAAGCAAACGGAGAGAAATGGAGGTAGGAATATAGGGTTTATATGATTGGAAAATGAAGGAGGGAGTTGAGTCTTTGAACCTTAAACCGATAACAGAAGCAGGAAGGAGAATATATGCATGTATTAAATTAATGAATGAAGAGAGGGAATTAAGTACTCGTACTGATTAAACAGAGAGTAAACTGCATTTATCGATATGGGCTTGTAGAGTGAACAGAACATGTGGTTTTTAAAGATGGCTGGGGTTTCTTTATTAACCAGATGTAACCAAATAAAGCCACTTTCCTGCATTCTTCTTTAATTGGTCATCATTTTGTCCTTGCTGTTCCTCTTTGGAGTGTAAACCAATCATTGGCTGTTGGTTACTTTGCTCAGGATTAAGCAGAAGCATCTGAACTTCTTCAAACTTGAGCATGAGAGTTCATTCTTGACAAAGGGAAGAGTATGTTTAATTTCTATTTAAACTGCCTCTCACAGTCTGCAATTGATGAATGTTCATGCCATTTGAAACATTACATAAGTGACTTTTCCATGAAAAATGGCTACAAATGTGATTTAAAAATAAGAATAAACACAATTGGCTGCTTATAATTGTATTGTGAAGAAGAAAAGTAGATGTAAACTCAGAAATTCTACTTTTTGAAGGCCACTACAAGCCGAAGACATCTCCAAAAATAGGGTGTAGAAGTGTTGCTGGCTTTGGATATATTCTAATTCCTAATAAAAATGAACAAATAAACTGAACAGCCCTCCCAAACAGATGTTCCTGATTGCTTTTCTCTCCCACATAGCACAGTATTTAAGCCCTCTCTTCCATTTAAAGGTGATGCAGGTGGTGAGGGAGCAGATCACCAGGACTCTGTCTAGTAAGCCGACCTCCTTGGAACTCTTCAAGAACAAAGTCAACGCTCTCAACTACAGCGAGATCCTCAAACTGCGGCAGACAGAACGGCTGCACCAGGAAGAGACTCTCGCTCCACCTGTACTGTGAGTATCAGTGTGTTTTATTGGCTAGATACCAGTCACTGTAAAAACAAGGTGCACCTACTTGTTCCGTTTTACAGTAGGAGTTCTTTAGTTTGGCTTCATGTCACATAATACAGTTAATGATGCACAGTTTGGCTCCTTATTGATTAAGTCATGTGTAGCACAACAGAAGAAATCAGATAATTTAAAATAACAATTCCAGAGAGGTTTCTATGTCTGCTTCTTTGCATGACCCATCCCTTATAGCATCATTCAGACACTTTAGCTGACAACAAAACCACCGTCATCCTCATCAGCATCTTCCAGACAGACATAAACCTTATCTGCCAAACATAAAACATAAACCTCTAATGTGCCTCCAGTAGATATTTCAGGCAGGAGCTATAACAAAAATACAAATACAGCTTCCTAGATCTGTGCGTTTCAAATCACATATTTTTACTTTTTCCTTTCAGTGCGTACTATAGCAGTCTTTGTTGCACAGAATACAAAGTATGCATACAATTTGGAAATACTACATCATCATAAAAAATGCACCTTATGCTTTAACTGTCTTTCTCATATCTGTTGCTGTCATCAGTCTACACTCCTGGTGGTTTCAGCCTCTTTATACTATATACACAGTGACATATCTTCAGCTCTGCAGAGAATTGTGGGTCAGAATGGCCAGAAAAGCTTGCTGGCTTGCATACTGCAAAATGCAACCAGATGTAGCAGGACATCCTAATAGTTTTAGCATGCAATGTATTGGAACATGTTAAATCTTTTTCAGCTGTACTATATATTATAATAGTATGGGTACTGGGATGCACCCATAATACACAAATCCAAAAAAGGCAAATGCTTACATCTTTATCTAATGTTGGCAAATATTTGTTCAAGTTCATATTTAACAGTAAATAATACATATAGAAGAGTTTTTTTTAATTTGTTGTTGAAATAATTAAAATTATACTAGCTACATACTAGCTACCAGATGAAACAACTTGTTGGAAGATAGTTTTATTGTATGTTGGTTCCACAGTCTGGAGATGTTTAAGTAACAGTGAATAAAAATTGAGTTTCTGCTTTAGTCAATTTTTTTTAAAGTGAGAAAACATACATGTCGTGTCCGTAACAGAACCTGATTAGCTGCTCAATTGACGACTCCAGATATTTTCCACCCCTATGGAACAAACTGACAGGTCGTACTGCTGTTTATCCTGTCGCTGTTTGTCACTAAACACTCAGTGTAACAGTGTCTGCTGTCACACTGGGAGACATCCATGCAGGTCTACTGTCTGGGCTGTAATCTGTATTTGATATTAAATTAAATGGTGATAAAACTCCTGTATGAATACTGATGTTTTAGGTTCAAGATTTTTTGTGCTGTGAGTTCGTAACCACCTCTGCTGACTGGAGTTCCCTTCCAACAAAGATGATGCTAATCCCATGTGACGGAGCATTTTCCTAAGCGTATGTGTTTCTTCCCAGTGAGCTCAAAGAGCGCCTGAAGCCGGAGCTGCTCGAGTTGATCCGCCAGCAGAGACTCAACAGGCTGTGTCAGGGAACCATGTTCAGGAAGATCAGCAGCCGACGCAGACAGGGTGAGCGGCTGGCACACAGTCATACCCTCCTAAAACACAGCAGCTTTGTTAAGCTCACCCCTGCAACTGTTTCTGTCTTTATCAGATAAACTGTGGTACTGTCGCTTGTCGCCCAATCACAAAATGCTTCACTACGGCGACGTGGAGGAAGACACTGACAATCCACCGATAGAAACACTGCAAGAGAAGAGTGAGTTGTGGCAGAACAAATTTGAAAACGTGTAACTTTTCACCCCAAACACACACTTAACAGAAAGCTATGCACTGCCTCACACACATGTATGGGCCCAATGCAGATGGGAAAACGTCTGTTTACTTTGGGACAGATTATAAAACAAATGATTTACATAAAAGTCACATTATCTTTGTTGAGCTTGTGCATTTTGCCCCCTTTTTTATACACTGTTTTGTATGATTTCTTGCCTCCCTGAATCCCTACAGCAGAGGTGGAGCGTGCAAAGTTAGCGCCAGTTAGAGACACAATAGCCACATTACTGGGAAATACACCAGGTTGAAATACACCAGAATTATCCTTTGCAAATCCACTGCTATTGTAGTGATGCATGCTTTCTAATACAGTGTACCCAGTTTCATTTTGCACATTGATTCTGCACATGAAACAGGATTCACAACAGTCAAAACATTAAAACAGCTAACAAAAAGCAAAACAAAACCTGACACTTGCTGTAGATTGTCCAAAAACGGTTGCTTGAGAAACCAGCAACACTTTAGGCTGATTAATTGAATTATTTTAACTAATTCAATAACTTTTAATGCTCTTATCCAAACTAAAAAAAACTACAAAAATATGTGTATTTAACAAAAACCGCTACTGTAGATAAATATAAAACAATTCCTCCTCCTCTCAGTTCCAGTAGCAGATATCAAAGGCTTGCTGACGGGAAAAGACTGTCCTCACATGAAGGAGAACAAAGGCAAACAGAACAAGGTCAGCTGCTTTCCTTATCTTTCCGTATCTGTACATGGAACAAACTGAAGGTCTCACAGTGTTTTTCTTGCTGTAGGAGGTGCTGGATCTGGCGTTTAGCATCACGTATGACGTAGAGGAGTACAGCCTAAACTTCATTGCCCCCTCCAGAACTGACGTGAGTCTGAGCACTGCTATGTGCTTCCTGTATTTCTAAAGCCCCTTTCAGACATGCGACATGGAGCATTGCTGGGTTATTCAGTCCAGTAAAGTGTTGTAAATGCTGCAGCTCTCTCTCTTTGGAGACACTCGTGGATTTTACCGCTGTCCGATGCTGCAGGTTTGTAATAAACTACGATGATAAAGTCCTAAACAGCTAAACTGCTATTCTGGGTGTGACAGCTCACCTGACTGAAGACATGTCGCTCTACATATATAACATAAGAATTGAATTAGCTACCTACGCACACATGGATCCTACTGCTGTCTGATGCAACAGGTATTAACCCTTTAAGTCCTAGTGCGTCATCGGCGACACGTCTGGAAAAAAGAATCAAACGGTTTCTGAAAGCTGAGGCGTTGCGCTTTACAGCCAATATGGTGTCATTACGGTAAATTAATTTGTGCGCCCCCAGGAATCCACTGGATGAAATTACCGTAATATTACCGTAATGACATCATATTGGCTGTAAAGCGCAACGACATTGTCATTCGGTCATTACGGTAATTTCATTCGTGCCCCCCCAGGAATCCACTGGATGAAATTACCGTAACTCTTATAATAGGCAGTAAATCGTAAATAACTGCCAGATGTTGAAAGTTTCTTCTGAAAATTGGGAACCAGCACTCACAGGACATTTTCTGACCCTTTTTGTAATCAAAATAAGAAAAAAAAGACCAGGTGGACATTTTGAGGCTCAGGTCTTAAAGGGTTAAACAAACTTGGAACCAATAGCTCAAAACAGCTGGAAGAAACACACTTCAGCTCCTCTTAACATCTTTTAGGGGGGAAAAAAAACTCAGATTACATTCATCATCAGCGAGTATCTCTATTCTTAAAGCTGTCGGTGTCTGTTTTCATTGCAGTAAGGTTTTATTATTATGGACATTTCATTTTGTTGCCTACTAGATTTTAAATTTTACAGCAAACTGCGAGAGTATGGCACCCAAACTGTGTATTAAGCGCCTGTTTTTGGACAAATATTGATGCTGAAAAGTGGAAAAATCCTTCAAATCACTTCACACAACCTGGAAGTAGCTACCGCTGATTGTGTGTGCTTATCCGTTAATGTGACGGCTCAGTTCACACTTGTGATATGGAAATGTTACTAGGTGCGACCTAGCAAGAATGTAAGCGCATTCACACATGCAGTTGACTCATTTAGTTGCCGTCTGATTAACAGAACCGATTTCCTGTCTGAAAGGGGTTTAAAAAAATGTACTTTTTTATTACAGTTTCTGTAGTTCTTCCTTTCTGTGCAGTAGAAATATCACCTGGTTACTTATTAGCTTCCCCCTTCTGTCAGTTCTGCCTGTGGACAGATGGACTGAGCGTCCTCCTGGGCCGGGAGATGAGCAGCGAGACGATGCGCAGCGAGCTGGAGATCCTCCTGTCGATGGAGATTAAACTCCGCCTCCTTGACCTGGAGAACGTTCCCATCCCCGACAGCGCCCCGGTCGTTCCCAAACCTCCCAGCAACTACAACTTCTGCTACGACTTCAGCCAGACGGAGCAGTAGAGCGTGTGCACGATGGAAGCTTGAATGTGTAAATACATGTGTGTGTGTGTGTCTGAAATAAGAGATATTTGGTGTGTGTGTGTGCGTGTGTGTGTGTGGTGAGATCCATGCACTTATTTTCTGTAATAGATTTATAACTCTGACATTAGATGTTTCTTCTGTGGCCTGGTTTTCTACATCCAAGTGAAACAGGAGAAAGCATGTGGACACTGACGTAAACTACAGTAGTGGTTGTGGGTGGGACATTGCTACAAAATGGCTGCAGATTGCCACTTTTTTTTTTATTTTTTAGGGATAATCTGTTCAAGTTCAGCTCTTCCTCTGTCTGTTCTTCCCTGCACTGGTCCTCAGCTGTCTGGAAACTTCCACTCAGCTCCCAAAACAAACAAAAAAAAGAACAGGTACCTCCCTTATACAATACAACCACTCAAGTATTGGTACTTTAAAATATGTTTTGTAATCATTTTATATTTTTAAATATATCTAAAACTATGTATAACACAAGGATTCTTCCTGTGTGCACAGCTGGTTGCGAGTATAGATGCTTTAAGCTCTTGTATTTTCTTCTTTGTTGCTTTTCTTTTATAATGGGCATTAACTAGAACACTGCTTTTTCACACTGTGGTACAAGTTCAGTCATTTCCAACATATGAAAGAAGTGCAGTTTCAATGTTGGAGAATATTTCTGCTTCATAAACCTAACGAATCCCAGCATTAGGTACCAATCTGACTTCTTGGTTTAATAAGCAACTGTATTTTTTTTTTACCACAATCAACAGTTTGATAATTTGAAAATGTGAAAAACACATTTTACATCAATCATCCCTGTAAATCTATACGATACTGTAAGCAATTTATAGTCTTTGGGTTTTGTTGAAACTGATGTGTTTTATAAATGGTACTAATTATAATGTGACGGAGACGACTGTCACAGTGTGCTGCACTCACCAAGCATTCAGCAGGTGAAGCTACTCAAGAACTGACACAGGTACACAGTATAGAACGGTGTGTTTGAGTGTTTTCTGCCTTGGATTATTTCTACACGGTCACAATTGTCCTCCGATGATATTCACTTTGAATCATGTGCTTTGAGTGACTCCACGTGAATACACAGATCAAAAATAAACAGATTTATATTGCAAAAAAAGAGAAAAACAAGTGTGCTTTGTTGATAGCATTGTAGCCAAACTTTGGTTTATTTATAAAAGCCACATATTTTATACCTGATTATTCGTCTTTACAGTCTATAATTCTCCGTCTGTCATAGTGCATAATACAGTGTCATGTGCATACAATTTAAGATGTAATTTATTTAATTAGACAAGTGTACTTGGCCAAGAAAACACGAGGAGGGATGGACCATAATAGAAGGCTTGCAGTATCCAATAATGGCAGCAAATGTCCAGACAATTTCACTGGAAGAAAATGTATTTAAATTTGATGGAAAGGGAGCACAAGCCCACAGATTTGCTATTTGTGGGATGATACTTTCTTTCCGTTAAATTTAATTCTTTGTCCAATGTCGGCAGTTTTCAAGAACCTATAAATAATTAAAACAATGAAGTTAATGCAGCACATGGAGGGGAGGCTATTGACATGCTGCAAAAGTAAAATCACTACTGGGATTCCAAAAGAGGCAGTGTCTGGCTCTTGAGACCATGCCGATTAATTGCTTGCCATCATTCACTTTAGCTTTGGAGCCCTTACCTTTTACTTAAACTTTAACTCACTATTTCACTTCATACCTGCTCTTAATTTGTTCAGCAGCACAGAACTGTGATTTTAAAAATAAAAAAATCCCCCTGTTAAGTTTGTTTTAAAAATAAGAAATCCAAAACACTGTCACCAAAGTAAGCATTAGCATTTCAATTAAGCTCCTTCTAGGGACATTTGCTCATGTAGAGCAAAGAAACTGGAATGTTATTTACATATCAGATTTTAGTCCACAGTTTGTCAGTTTAAATCACATTGGTTCAGAATTATTAACTACATAATCACATACTTCATAAATACATATATCTATATATTAAATAATTATCTTTTAACTTAAGGGGCAGCTTCTATCTTTTCATATTTCCATCTAACCTTCAACTAAGCAAGTATTTTCTTGCTTGGACAATCTTAACTTAAATAAAAGCACCATGCTACTACAAGACTTTTTTTAGTATAATCTCTTATTTGCAAGACATTCTGAATATTTTCTTCATATTTTCTTCTTACAGTGGCACCTATGTGTGTCTGTTTCAGGATAAAGCACCTTGAAATGCCTCCTTAGATGAAATCTGTGCACTCAATGGTGATGCACCACATAAACATAACATCCAAACTTTTAAAGGTTAATTTCATAACAGTGGTACCTGCCCCCAGACAATAAAGCAATTATTTTGAAAATGGCATAAAGCGTGATGTATAATTACAGGGTGGCTATAGGTCTATATCTGTTTACAGTTGTTCCCACTGTAAACGGACCATTTATCAACATTGCTTTCAGTTCTTGTGCAAAATGCTGAAATGTGCAAAGGTTCGACTCACGCCGCAGGCTTTGGTCAGCATGTTTTGTTTTTGTAAAGGTCCAGCGGTCATCCGGGACATTCAGTCAGTCAGATTGTTTGGGTGAGATCAGCCCCACCTATGAATTTGTAGTGGATGTTTTCCAAGAAGGGCAGCTGTGATTGGAGGAGGTCCACTGTTGTCGAGGAGATGTTTTTGCACCTTGAAATGTCGAGTGTCCTCAGACGCTTACAGTGCTGCACCAGGAGGAACAAGGACCTGCGGGTTTTAAAGGTATAAAAGATTCACGTTTTATCTACAGCGGCACAAACAGTGGACTTATTGGTTTGGAATGAAGCTGCAGCATGTGTGCCACTAACCTATCTGTGATGTTATTACAACAGGAGAGGTAGAGATGCTGCAGTCTGTGGAGGTACGGTGCAGCCTGTGCTACTCCACGGTCGCTGATGCCTGGGCAGTGGCTGAGCGCCAGGCTGGTGAGGCTGCGGCAATGCCAGGCTACCGATGCCAAGCTGGCGTCAGTGACCTCTGGCAGCATGGACAGAGACAGACGGTGGAGATCTGGGTAATGCACCACCTGGGGAGAGGAGAAACAACATAACATTCAAATATTCTGCATTCCTGTTTCAAACAGAAACACATGCCTCTCCTCAGCCTCCCACCTGTGTAATGCTGCTGTCAGTGAGTTTGGAGCAGGCTGAGAGGTCCAGCTCCTGCAGCCTGTTGAGTGCTAACAGTGAAGCTCCAGCCTGTTGCTTGAACTGCTCCAGGTCATTCTGAGTCACCAGCTTGGGCCGCTCCTCAAAAGGCATACGAGGAGGCTTGAAGAAGCCCATGTTGCCGAAGGTGCGGGTGAACCTTGGACCCTTATCTCCCTGTGGAGCGAGTAAACAATGACACCTTCTGCTTAAAATCCATGCAGTGTGTATTTTTTAAAGAACAGTGTACACTAGGGGTGGGGCGATTCATCGACGTAATCGATTACGAAAATATGTCGACGCGTAAAACGTGCGTCGATGCGTCGCGGTCTCATGGTAACAGGAGTATATGCTGGAGTAAATTCTGTCTGTAGTGCGCATTTTCAAACATGAACGTTACTGGTGGTGACCCAAACGTAGCTGGCGCTATCCAAGAATATACGAAAATATACGTATGTATGCCCCGATAACGGCAGCTACGTTTGGGTCACCGGTAACGTTCAAGTTTGAAAAAACATGCTACAGGAAGAGTAACTTCCGGTTCAAAAGACAAACGACGGCGTCGTCCAATCAGCGACGTCTCCGTACTTTTCTGTATACGGAGTATAAATATTTAGACCTGCATGGCTTAATCTTTGAGACAAACTACTGGCAGGATCAACCAGGTAGCCCAGAACCGTAGGGAGGGAAGGGAGGCAGGGAGGGAGGGAGGCCACCGTACTTTTTACTTGAACTGAGCAGCTCTTGCTGTAACTTTATTTTGGAGAGATTCATGTTGCTAAACCAGATTACCAGTGAAGACTGGGCTGGTTCTTGTTGCATATTTTTGGTGCAGACATTTAATCTGGTTACTTTTGTAACAAAGGTTTTGTTTTTCAAGAGATGTGTTTGAATAAATCCTTGAAATATTAAGAAGACATGCTTTTGCTTTTTATTTTGGGTAAATTCATTGTCATTAATCGAGTAATTAAAAAATAATCGTTAGAATAATTGATAAATTTATCATTAGATTAATCGACTAATCGAAAAAAATAATCATTAGATTAATCGATAAAAAAAATAATCGTTAGGTGCAGCCCTAGTGTACACTGATCAATATCACTATAAATGTGCCAGTGGCAATTTTCAACTGCTGTCCTTGGCCAGTTGTTAAATTGGCAAATAAACCAACCACCCGTAAAATTACAACACGGGGAAACAAACAAACAGCAACATGTAGGTTTGGTACTCACTGTGTCCTCATCGAGCTCGCATTTGGTTGTTTGCACCATCCCCAGCAGACCCCAATCTGTGACTTCTTTACACCAGCCGAGCCGCAGAACTACCAGCTTCTGCAGGTAGGTGGCAACAGCTCGCACTGACAGGTCAGTCACATTGTCACATGAGGTCAGGTCCAACTCGCGAAGAGTTTCCCCAAGCAGCTGGGTCAGAGAGAAAACAGCAAGATCCTGAAGAGAGAGGGGAAAAGAAGTTATTTCCTCTGCCTGTTTTCATTCACAATGCAGTACAAACACAGACACTGTTAGCCTCTTTCCACCAGTGTGAAAAGTGTGCTACTAGAGGTTTGGAGTTGGTGTAGCTGACCCTAATGTAAGTGCAGCTTCTGAGATTCAGTGCCTCCAGCTTTGCTCTGCCAGCATTGCATCCCTTCAAGCCTTTCACGATCTCCGTTCCATTGATGTGCAGACACTCGGACAGATCCAGAGTCTTCAGGGACGGCACCGACAGCAGGTCAGCGAGGCCTGTGAACAACATGAAACCATCACCTTTGGAAGACTGGACCATGGAACAGATGACATGCATCGGAGGTGTCAAATAAACAGTATACATAATTAAAACCAGATTAACTGACTTCTTTGGTCAATAGAGGGCAGCATAACAAGCTGCAAACATAACACTAACATCTTATCATGATAAACATAAAATCTGGTCTGAGAAGTCTAATTTTGAACGGCTACTGATTGAATGTGGAGAAATTTATTAAAAATGCATTAATCTTTTTTTATGTGAGCAGTGGAATTGCTAACAAGTTTTCCATTGAGTACAAAGCGTCAGATGTTTAACGTGTAGGTTACATTCTGACTACGTATGCTGTTATGATGCTAAATAATTGCCAGATGATGAAGCTCTCAATACTGTAGCTCATACAAATCAATTCTGGAACACAAAAATATTTACTAAATCTTTTCATTTTCAACTCCATGATCTGCGTTAGAATCCAACAGGCTGATGGCAGCAAACTTTGCTGAATTCATGCTTCCAGCAGGACATATAATTTCATCTTTAATAGGAACACAGCCTTTTCACTAGCACCCTTATAAGGACAAAAACATTTTAGCCAACAACAATAAATGTGGTGGAGTGGAATTACCACAGTGGTGTCTACTTACTACTAGCAAGGCGCTATTGTAAATCAATCATCACGTCTATGATATGAACAAAAGACAAATACACTACGGGTACCTTTTTCAGTGATCCTCCAGTCTCGGGACAATGAAAGGTGTGTCAGTGACTTCTCGCCCTTTGCTATGGCCTCAACAGACCTGCTGGTCAGCTCAGTGCAGCCACTGATGTCCAGTTTGTGGAGGCCCGGCTGGTGCTTCACCAGAACTTCCATCGAGTAGTCCGTCAGCTCCTTACAGCCGTGCAGGAACAATTCGTTTAAGACTAAATCTGGAACCTGGAACAAAGAGAGTATCATGGATTCAAAATCTACAGCATGTACCTTAAATTATAGCCAGTATGAATGCATCTTGTTCCTGTATAATGCAGTAAATATGTGTTAGGTTGAACGGTTTCTGGTGAATCATTCAAGGGTGCTCAAGCAGAAAAGCTTTTTTTTGTTTTTTTTTGTTTGCACAGTCCTGACCTGTGCGATAGTGCGCAGTGACTCAGGAGTGATGGAGGTTCTGCTGAGGTCGAGAGCTACGAGGGTGGATTTCTGCTCCGTTAACAACCTCCTCAAGTTCCTCAGTGACAGCAGCGCTGAAGAGTCCTTGACGGCTCCCACTGGGCACCCTCGATATGGGTCAAACTCAAAAGCAATGTGGCAGCCGGCAAGCGAGAGCCGGCGGAGGCGTGGGGTGCACCCAGTGAGCCGATTGAAGGTGAGGTCAGAGAGGTAGCGCAGGTCGGACAGGTCCAGCTCCTCCAGGCCACACAGAGCTGACCTGACCTAAAAACAAGGAGGAGTTTGAATTGAGTTGGAAAAAAAATACAACAAGTGGAAAAACAATAAAGTCATGCAAAAGCAATAAAATAATAAAAATACACTGTTGAAAGTTAATGTAAAACTGGGGGCAATTTCCATCAGTCTCCTTGCCTTCATGTTATAATTTCATGTCTTTTTATCCTAATTATTATTTTGTCCCAGCAAATATTAAAAAATGCCTTACAAAATACACAGTATTAACAAGAAATACAGACATTATTGTTGAAAAAAATCAGTTTGCAAGCCTGCTTTGGCCAAGTTTTATTGTTAACCCTTAATTCAGCCATACATGTATGACCTAGAAACTGATTCTGAAGATGACTGGTTTAGCTCCTTAGGTGTGTTACGTAAGAAACCCCGGAAGTCTGAATCCATGTTTTTTAAAATGTACACTGCAGATTCGAGGTGGAAATGCTAATCCATTGCACAGACTTCATTTTTGACTCATGACTTCCTCAGGAAGCCAAGGCATGCTGGACTTGGGAGCTCAGTCCTGACCAGTTTCTACAGATGTTTGGTGGAGAGCGTCCTCTGCTCCTGCATCACTGTGTGGCACGGCAGCTGCTCTGCTGCAGACAGGAAAGCTCTGCAGAGGGTGGTGAAGGGTGCACAGAGGATTGTGGGGAGCAGCCGACCCACCACCCACCACAGACATTTACACTAGTAGATGCAGGAAGAGGGCCGCCTGCATCACGAAGGACTCCACCCACCCAGCACACTCATGCTTTGCCCCTCTCCCCTCAGGCAGGAGGCTGCAGAGCATCCGGCGCAGGACCACCAGAAGCTGTTTGACTGTTGAACTCTGGTGGTGCTCTGTAACTCTCCAACTATCACCCACCTACCTGCAACTACAGACACTTTTTTATCTACTTCACAGCAGTTTTGCACTATTTATTTGTTTACCACTGGTAAACACTTGTATATATTGTTTATATTGCTTGTATTTCACTTATCTTTCTTTATTATCATTTTTTGGACTTATAACCGGGACCCGAGTGCCAATTTCGTGCCACCTCATGTGAATACGTGTGCTGGTATGACAATAAAGAACCTTGAATCCTTGAATGTGCCTTCTACATACCTGCTGTCGGTGCTCCTCTCTGGAGAGAAAAGCTCCGGACATGAAGAGACTGTCCAAGCCCCTGAGTTCCAACCTGCGAAGGGAGGTCAGGCGAGGGAGGAGGGCCAGCAGAGAGGCCTCAGTTATACTGCTACCAGGCAGGGCCAAGCTCTCCACTTTAGAGCCCAGACACAGACCCACCTGTGGAGGAAGGGGCACAAAAAGGGGAAGCAGAGACGGTTAGAAAGAGGAACTTACAAGAATTCAAGGAGAAGACAAAGAAACAGGTGGGAAGGAAAAGATAAGAGTGGACAGCGCTGTTTCATTCACTATATTCTACCTCTATGTTATAAAAAAAACTGCCATATGTTCAGTTGGTGTGACAGTTGTGTTATCGCATAAATTCCAACATTGTCAACGCTGGTAGATCAGACTTTGTACTGATCTTTCAAGGCAACGGTTGAGGATTTACGATTTGACAGTACCTAGTATGCTGAATGGAAAATTCAACACTTGCACGTTCACAATAAAAGGACACGCATTGTTGTGATAAGGGTCATTAAGTGTAAATTAAAAGTAACAATACACTTTGGACCATGATGTGTGTCGTTCTGACTGTGCCACATCCAGGAAATTAAATTTAAAATGTTAGTCTTTTGGCAATAAAGATTAGTTTTCTTCCCTGACAGCTGTGTGTTTCAAACGTGAACTTTTTTCCAAAGGATTTCCATGAACCCTGGAGGTAGAACGATTCTCTCACTCAGCCACGAGGTGTGTGATCGCTCCTTTGAGGGTTGTTTTTGTGGGTTTATGTGAAAACACACTAAATAAGATGTTCACATGACTACAGTAATATAATTTTTTATGACAGTAAGAGCCGTTTCAGTACAGAGGGGAGAGACAACTCTGAATACCAGGAACGTGGTCGGCTGTGAGGAAAAAAAACTAAAAAATACCACAATGTGTCAGACAGAATACTGCACCTCCAGAAGCAGCGATCTGGAGATGCTGAAGCCATCGAGCTGGCTGATTATCAGGCTGCAGCGTGACCTCCTGCCCAGACCCCTGACCAGCTCCAGGGATGAGGCCGACGCCGGGAAGCAGAAGGTGACGTTCTTCTGTGGAAGCAGAAAGAGGTAACAGGATCCCGCCTTCAAGTGCTCACACACACACACTCAGTCACCTTTCAGTCACTTCAATATGCAAATTTAAGCAGTGTGTCTCTGCTGTGGAGGAAATTACCTGAAAGCGCAGGTCCTGGCTGGCATCGTACCAGCTGTGGCACACCAGCGAGGCCTCCTTTCTGTCTGAAGCTTGAAGAAAACTCAGGATGTAAACAATGATCTACAGCAAGAGACAGAAATACAGCATTAGATTACATTGAAGGTCCTGGAAGAGATAAATCCACCCCCACCTGAGAGCATGTAATCAACTCACATGACAGCATGACAGAATGAAAAAATGCCATTTCACCAGAGCAGTATAACATAACCAGTGCTTATTTAACAGTAACAGACAGTCACTGTGACCCTGCTGGCAGTTTCCTGGTCTACGTGAGACTGTATGAATATGCAAATGAATAGTAATGAATTAACTCACCTCCAGGGGCAGCTCAGGTGTTTCTATCATGTCCTCTCCATCGCTGTCTTCCATCTCAGCTTCTTCTTCGTTATTAAAAAGACCCTAAAACCATCTCAAATGAATCAGCTAGCTATAGTCTAGCTAGCAACTCATGTCCAAACCCTAACTTTAGCATTTAAGCTAATCGCGACTAAATGGAGAAACGCAGTTAACTCGTCTCATTTTTATCCGTTAACTGGTTGATAAAATAATCAATTTAGCGTCAGTGGGAGAAAATAAAAAGCTACGTTGCCGGAAAAGCCGCTGAAAGCTACTTTACAGCGTCGCGTCTCTGTACATTTCCAACGGCTGTCTGACTTCAGTGGGATCAGCTGACCACAGAAGAAGAAGAAGAAGAAGAAGAGACGTAGGAGGGGCGGAGCATTGTGGGTAATGTGGTCTGACCACCTCCTCTGGCTGCATGTGTTTACCTGCTGTGCTTTTACCAGCATGGCCCACACAGTTGGTTTAATCTGACTCATTTCTTGGTTTAGTTTTTTACGTTTTGGCTACTTGGCCTAAATAAATGGAAAGGTTGTTGTGTTAAACAGGTCACAGCACTTCTTTTCTGCTCAGTAGAAATTCCCACACTCATGCTACTCACATTCAAGTAAAGGAAAAATGACTTTTGAAATGATCAAATGAATTGACAGTCAATTTATATTAATTAACTAATTGTTTCAGCAGCATTTAAATGTAGCCTGCTATTGCATAGCTTCATTTTATGACAAAATCAGTAAGATTTTCATTGCTTATTTGCAAAAATCTTACATTTTATAGTAACCAGAGCTGTAGTTTTTATGTGCCCCCTACTCACGCTACTTAATTTCCACTCAGTAGAAAGTGAAAAGTTTAGCATGAAATTGTGAGGTGAGCTGGGTTATAATGTCATTTAGATTAAAGGATGTCATTGCAAATTCTTACATAGGTATAGGTTCCTTACTGAGGTCAAAGTACTTATTCCACACAGTGAAATACTCTCATTCAAGTAAAAGTAAAGTCAATAAATGTGCAAATTAAAGGATCATTGCAGGAAAAATGGGAAACTGTAAAAGTTTCCCATGAAATTAGCAAGAAGGTGACAGCTGGAAGATAATGGCATTTAAATAAAAGGATATCATTGCAAATTAATTCATATTCAGGTTCCTTACTGAAGTCAAAGTACTTATAGCAGACTGTAAAATACTCACATTCAAGTAAAAGTAAAATCAAGAAAATGCACATAAAATGTTAAAAGAACTGTTTGCAGAAATGCTTCTTACATTAGAGAAAGTGGAGCCATTAAATGTTTGGTATCATTGCATGAAAAATTACTTAAATTACATTAAATTTTAAA